>DWLI01004881.1:0-10499 GCA_018249915.1 Cecropterus dorantes dorantes
TTTTACATGTGTAATATGCTTTATGTAAAGATGAGGTTAACTCATATAGTAATATCTGTGTTCGGTAGGCAGGTATAATTAATAATTTACCGTGATTTTATGGTTTTTCTAAAAGTTATTATACAAGTCAATTTGAAGAAATGTATGAGCATTCGCGGTAACTATCAAGTTTTATTAAAGAGGATAAAAGAGTAAGCATGAAAATAATTTATAAAAAACCTGTTATATACAAAATACATTTACTACTAACACTGTTTCAAATGCATCATTCATACATCTCACGATATAAACACGAACACAAGCCTATAGCAAACTTTTTAATTTAAAAAATGGCAAAATTTGTCGTTTAAGAATCAAAAAGTAGACAAAGAAATAGTATACAATTCCAGTCCATTCCAAAAATTGACTGACAAATAGTCTACGTACATGTGTTTATATTAATATACCTAATTCTTCGGGACCAATGTCCAATGCCAATGAGCTCGTCATTTATTTATCTTTTCAATAAATAACTAATTTAAAATATTCAATCCAGGATATGTATATCACAAGGGATTCCTCAACAGTCACTTCGCGAATCGATCATTCACATCACGAGTCAAATGACCACGTTTAGCTTGAAACTGCTTTTACTTCCGCATGCGCTTTGTGCTTACTATTCAAAGCTTGGTTATTTCAATTTTTGAAATATTTCAAATTAAATTCATTTCAAAGGGTATACATTCATTTTGTATAGCCTTTGAACGCAAGTTAATTTAAAATGGATTCATTGAAATGTGATTTAAGGTTTTCCCGAATTTTAACATATTTCAATGTTACTGAAATTTCCACGGAGATTAAATAGAAAATTAACAGTGTCTGATAGTCTCCTCACTGCACTGATTTTTTACTGTGTCATGGGTGACGAATACACAAATACCCAGACCCACGAATCCAAATTCAGTAATCATTTCAGTTTTCTGTCTGACCGGGGATCGAATCCGGAACTTGCTGCGGTTTACCATCGCTCCGCCACGCGAGCCATGTAAAATGGTAACAATAAAATCCTCAAGCGTAGGGATCTGTGCTCAGAACCGTTGCACCGTGGTACCCACGTACCTACGTTCTGCGTGATCGCGTGCACATCCCGCGGGGCCGCTCGGAACACGGGCACGCAACCATCTTCCCGCTAATCGGATCCCGCATCGAGCAATTAGTCTTCTCAGTAGCGAGTGCACTTAACCGCAGAACTAGGCTATGTTTAGTGTAACGGTAGGCAAATACGTGGATACCTGGTGCAGTTATTTCATACGTAACTTTTGCATTAGGATATAATGATATATTATAATCGCCCGGCTTGCTTACATTTCTATACTTATATTTCTTTTTTTGGACGACGACATAGTACTTTTTTTTTATATTATAGAAGTAGCAACGAATATGCAGACTTCCGTCAACCCATTATTGTGCCACTGCTGGCACGGGTCTTCTCTCAGATTGAGAGAGTTTCAGGCCATAGTCCACCGCCAAGTGGAATATGCAGTCTACCTGATGATAAGTAGCTACTACCACTAGAAACATCTGTAACCAACTCTAGATAAGCTGAGATACCTGCATAAATAACCTGAGCTTGGCCACAAATGCTCTGCTAACCCTTAGGACAAAAGTGGGACGCCTCAGATAAGTATGTCCCTACAAACCAAAACACAGATTCACAAGACATTTCTGTTAATAGGCAGAAATAGGTGTCGCGGTTGTTACAAGAGTCTAACCACCTTTCAACAAGAATAAATTCAAACAGTTCTACAATATAATTTTATTCTTTTTTTAAATATTTTTAAGTATCAAACGAGCAGTCCATATGATGTAGGTACAGTACAGTCCACACGATTTAAAGTGGTCACCGTCGCCCATGGACATGTGTGAATATATAAAACGGATATTCTATCTGAAGACAATCACAAATGCGTTGCTAATCACGAGGGTTTCAATTGGTCGCCTCATATTAAAGGGAGCCGGCAGCCAAAATTCTGTTCTGAAATCTATCAGTAACAGAAATAAACGCTCTTGTATGGGAGATTAATTATGATAAAATACCTCTAAGACTAGGTCTGCTTTAAGGCCATACAAAATGAATGTAACGTGATGCCTACAATATTGTTTGTGGTTGTTTGCGGTGTTCATTGACAAATACGCGTTGAAAGACTGTCAGCTGTAGATCAGTATCATGTATCAGATTACTGAATGCACACCTTCCATTAATTAATTCTATTTTGCCAAGATAAGTAGAAAATGTAGTACTTAACACAAATGCAGTAACAATGTGAGCATGCACGTCGTTCTAGTAGAATCAAATCAGTGACATATCTTGTTTGACAATAAGTGGTTTTAATTGCAGAAATTTGACATATAAATAAAATTAAAGCAATGTATGTATGTATATTTGCATCTACCCGCGGGATAGTTAAGTTATTGTACGTTATTATAAGTTATTGTTCTCATGTAAGTGACAATTGTATTTTATGAGAAATAAAGATCTTTAAACCTAAAGCAATGTATGTATAACAAAAGCTTTTTTTCAATATTTCGTTAAATGGTCATTTTAAAATTAAGATGTCTTCATCTGTCTGTAAAACTGTCAAACCTAGCAAGTAAGCCAATCTCCGATGTATTCCTATCCCTCTAATTACAGTTCTCACATTCATACAGTTCAACAACAAGCCTTAAAGTTCCAGTCACATCATCCTATATATATGCTTGCTAGTCAAGAGAGTTCAAATTTCTACTCTGGGTGCTTGTATAGTATGTATGTGTGTACCTACTCGTCTTTACGTGCCTCCGTTGGCATTGCCACAGTCAATCCAACTGTGACTGTAGAAAGGCTCATTCAGGGAAAGGAAACACACAGGAGTATATTTATCAATATGTTAATTGAAATAGTATTTTACATTACATTTTATACTTCATCGGTTACTAGGCGGAGCAAGCCAGAGAAAAGGTTGCATGTTACCTTGAATTAGGATAATTCGCGCGTAATACAGGACTTGTTCGCAGTATTGACTCTATTATAATGGACAATGACAGCTAAAGCAAAAACTGTATGTAAATCGCGCCGAGGGATGTCGCTAGACACCATCTGAGCGGATTACAAATTGCAAATTATTTTTTGTTTCGGTTTTTGATCGATCGATAAAAGTTGTCCAAGCGTACAGCAACATTATTATTCATGAAACATTAATATTGACTCGTTGCTTTACTAAAAAGGACTGGCGTTTTATTTATTACATTCACTACAACGAAGGACAAATTGTATAATGCAATTTTTTAACACAAAAAGGAGAAGGTTATTTTTACTAGTGCATATTTTTATTTATATTAATGATTAGAGATAATTAATTAAAGGTTTCAGTACTTTTAGCCATATTAGGATTTTCTTCTATATCGTGTGTGCTATGTACACAAAGACAAATACATAAACACCCAATCCTTGGACAGAAATCCAAGTTCATCACTCAGATGTCTGTCTAGCCGGGTATCGAACCCGAAACCCACGTGTCAGCCGGTATGATGACCGCTCCGCCGCGCTGGTGTCATTAAAATGTAAATCCTCTGGCAGCCCTATAAAGTGCATGACTAGTAATTATTAAATCACTAAGCGATAATTGAAGCACGAAGTATCCAGTTACACGTAATACACACATATAAAGCTGTTTAGTTTATCTAACACACCTAATTTTACCAGGTATCATAGATACCTACCTAGTATATGGAATTGTTTTACGTTGAATAATAGATGCAATTGTATTATTTATGGCGTAATCTTTAATAAAAAGCGTTACTTTACTTCGTCGTCAATTCATTATTGTCCCGTTCTCCAAAAAGATTTAGGTCATAGTCCACCGCGTTGGCTAAGTGCGAATTGATTGATTTCACACACCTTTGAGACCTTTTTTAAAAACTATCAGGGGTATAGGATTCCCTTCGATGGTTTCCTTCGCCTTAAAACAATATAAATAATATAGCAAGCAAATAAAGTTGCATTTTAATATAAAGTCATTTGTAACTCGCACTTATCTTTACAAAAATCAGTAGTAATGCCCTAAGATTCGAACCTGGGCCTTGAATGAGAGGCCTAGTGCCAACCATTATGTTATTAACGCTCATTTACTCTAATATTATAAAGCAGTAGGGTTTGTTTAGTTGAACGGGCTAATCTCAGGAACTACTGGTTTGAATTGAAAAATATTTTTGTGTTGAATAGTAAATTTATCGAGGGAGGCTATAGGCTACAACACAACATCACGCTATATTTGTTTTTTTTTCTAATGTCATATCGTGTGAAACCGTGGAGCACAGCTAGTTACTTATACTTTCTTTATTCGTGGTAAAAAGTTGGTAATGAAGGAAGCTTTACAAATGGAAGTCATTCTATCTAAAATCTATGGACAATAAATAAATCTATCAAACTTATTCATACATACAGAGGTAAAATTGATGATTCTGTCCGTGATTTCCACATAATTGCCACTTTTGCGGTTGTAATGCATATTTGCAGAACATTAAAATATGACGTGGCATTTTTGGAAATTTTGTTTTGTTTACTGAATGTCTGTTCATACGCGCTAATCCTGGCTGGATCGTGGTTTATTGGTATGATCTCATTGTTTGTTTAGAGTATGGCCAAACACAACGTAAGAAAGTTAAAAAATAACATTCTTTGGTAAGAAATGAATGTTATGAATGAATATAGGCGGTAATACAACAGTACCTATATTTACATTTTCCCATCCGTTTGTAGACAAGTGAGAGGCAAATAGGAACGCTACGTTTAACCATTACTTTAATTGATCAATCTAAAAATTAAATGTAAATCCTTGATTGACGTCACGAGATCGCGGTGGTCATGAGTCACTCGCAGGCGCAACTTACGGATCTAAAATCTTATCACGCTCACCATTATACATACAAATTATTACGTAACTATTAACTGAGCACAAAAAATACACTCAACATTGCATATTTCATTGCGGATCTAGTATGTATCGTGTTTGTAACGACCATCGTGACGTTTTCAAACGGTGCAGCGATCTCGCTAGCCGTTTACAAATGGTCGCAAGAAAGTCTCGTCGAGCTGTGAATGGAATATTTCCCATTGATTTCGGGTGGGTTGAAAAAAATGTTATTTGTCCGCGGGTACTGAGAAGGCGACACCTCGTCGGAGGTCTAGAGCGAAGTTCAATATTTATTTAAGAGGTGGGCAGGCAGTTCGCGGGCCGAGGGCGGGGCGGTCGCGAGATGCTGTCCGAATGTTAATTTTCCCGATGAAGCCATTTGTTCGACGTGCTCCGACGACATAACGAGCTCGCGCTACAAATTCTCGAAAACCATACGAATCGACGACCGTGCAATGTCTATTATTGCATGAATTATTATTGCGATATTCAAGAATCGTTGCTCCGAGCCGGAGACATGTGAGTTTCGTACCTACCTTCAGATTGAATATCGATTCGTAGAAGAGAATTTGATAGCTTGCGTTTCAATGAATCGAGAATGACAGTTCTATTAAGTTAATGCGATACACATTTGTATTTAATTGAATCAAAACGTTTTAGTATCTGTGTATTAATAGATTCGTGGAGCTGTCTGGTCATTTGATTATACTGCTATTGAGGAATCAAACATACGAATACAATACAACTCAATTGACTACGAGATTGAGGACCATTATCATAACTGAGGTTATTGGAAATGATGTACCTACATTTACATTGAATTGACAGAATAATTTAAATAACACGACAGATTTGCTTAACAAATATTGACTTCGATCATAAGTTTGATAACTATTCTGAATCGGTAGTTATGAGGAAAATATTTCAACAAATTTTAGTAGATTGCGTGTATGCCTATTTATACAGAAAATGTTTCTATATTAAAAATCATATATTAATTAAAAAAAAATATGACGTCAACGCCTTGATGTTAGCGTATTAATTTGGCCGACCGCAAATTAAATTTTCCTTATTTCATGGATTAACTACAATATCTATATGCGAATATAAATTATATATATACATATATAAAAGCAAGAGGGTAATCACCTTTGAGTAATCATCGCAGAACCTAAACTATTGAAGATAGAACCACGAATATATGCTGTATCCACACACTAAGAAAGATTTATTTGATATCACTTCTAAGGGATTTTGATCTCTTTAAAGGTTGAATGATTGAATTATATACTGCAAGTACGAACTCGCATATACATTCATAAATATACATACAAAGTACTTTCAAGATTGATTAAGCCGTTTCCAATACCAGTCCATATAGATAAGACAAGCAAAGAAAATAAAAAAGGAACAGTTAATTTAGTATAATTTGTGTAGAATATAGACTAAAAGGTCGTTCCCGACTATTTGCTGTTACGTATACACATATCTCCATTCATGCTCCCGAGATCAGTATCGGGTTTCCCACGCGACATTCCTCGCCAGCGCCCTGGTGGTCCTCACAATTACTAGTATACTCTTACACTAATAACAATAGCATGTGTCAAGGAATCGCGGTGTGTAATTCGATTAACCTCCCTAATGTGTTTTGTAGTATTCAATTACAGTTTTAAACGCATACCGGAGTTCAAAAGACATTTATATATAAGAGGTTTTTAATTTTGAACTAAGTGTTCAAAATTAACCTGTCAGGCGTAAAGGCAGAGAGTTCTTGCGCTTTGAGAAAGGGCATGTACGCCGGCTGACTTACATAAGGCGTAAATCTACGTTCTAAGGAGTGGCAACGCATCTGTGGTCTACTTCATATAAATCCTTTTTCCATGAAGTTTGTTGCAGGTGTCCGTGGCCGGCAGTGGGACCTGCTGTAAGGTGGACTGCCTTGCTCGTTAGATTTAAATCTTATAAAAAATCGCGTTCATAGCATTGCATTGTTAATAACCGCAACCTTTCAAGCACGGCCGATAACATACTTTGGTCATTGGTCTCTTTCTCTCCACTAATGCAAATTAGGGGCCAACTAATCAAACATTGCTATTTTTTTCAGATTGAAGAAGCATGCAGTCCACCTCATGGTAAGTGGTTACTGCCGCCTAATGCTCCAATCCATTTGAATCCGATCACAAATGCATTGCTACTCCCGAGGACTGAGATGGTCGCCACATATATAAGTGATCTGACAAACCACAGCCTTCCAACGAAACGCAAGAACTGCTTCACGCTAGAAACAGCTGTGGTACCTCCCCGGCTGTATTACGCTAGTTCTACCACCTGGAAAAGCCCCAAACGTTCCAAGCAAAAAATGAGAAAATTTGACCATTTTTAAAACATGTTGTTGTCTGTCTACAAGAGCCAATCATATAATTTACCAAACGATTTGAATGGGACAATGTTCATTCAATTGCTGCCGTTTTGTGGCAGCTATGATTACAAAGTTATTTGATTATTATTTTCACAAGTATAATCCTAAAGATCCTATTTAAATTTTAGTGTATTAGTAAATATGTTCATATTTACGTACCAACGTTGGTTCTATATTATATTTAATGAAAACGATGGCACGTAATATTTTATATTCTGTTGAAGAAATACAAATATGTATCTCGAAAACGTAAATTTTTAAAATAAATTTCATTGCAACATGAACGTAACACAGAGTTAAATAACAGTTACGTGGAAATTAAAGGAGAGTTGCGCAAAAAGTTAGGCAAATGAAGTTTGCTCGCAAAGGCGAATGTTTTGTGCAATTTTCAATAAATTAACGTGCATTTCCACGAGAACATTCTGGGTCAAAACTTTAATAAAAGGCAGCTCGCAACGAGAAAATGTTACGTGGCATAAATAAATTTACTTCAATGCCTCATGTTTCAAATTTTATAATAAAGTTAAGTACTGCAGAAATTAATAGATAATTTTTAACCTTTCATGATTTTGCCAAATGATAGCAGTGTTAAGTTCTTTGGCAAAGGGAGATCTCTCTCCAAGCTAGGTGATCATGCCTGGGGAGCGGCCGTGCTCCAACACTTTTTGTTCGGAACTAGTATATATGTAGGATTTTGAGAAAACTCCGATAGCGTGTTCCAGAATACGGTGACGTCATCTAGTTGATGAGTAGCGGGAGGTCGCCACAGTTCTATTATATATAAGTACAGGATACTAGAGACATATGTTAGACAACTTAGTCCAAACAGTGCAACTTATTGTTAGTCGCAGTAGCAACACTTCTGTGTACCAACCTAAAGAACTCCTCTCCTAATCATATCTTGCTTGATAACACGGATAGCAAAATGCCTAATGGCAAAATGGCCAATGGCGTAATGACAAATGGCTAAATAGGCAACCTATCATCAGCTGCAAGAGGTGCTAGTTTGTTCTCTATAGGCAGAGGCAATGCCAATATAATATATGGAACAGAGCATGACGAGTCAACAAGGTTGTTTGAATAGGCTCGTAGAAGAACACGCGTGTGAACCGAGAGCCGGTGGGCATCCGATCTGAACAAACTGACATTTCCGCTTCGAATCATTACCGGTTATTAGCTTTCATTTGGTCGCGTTCGCGTGTAATGCACGCCATTACCGTCACGCGACACCGCTAGTGCCGACGTTATTTATCAGGTTTGTTATTCTATGTTGGCTTTGGAATGGCTATCTGCGGCGAGTACGCTCGCAGTATTGATGCTGTCATGGTAAACATTGTAAGGCAGTCTGTAGTTTAATCCCTTATTAATCCGAAGGCCATGAAACATTCGCTGCGAGCGTCAACGTCGTGGCGATTTCAACAAATTTCACTGCAATTTGCAGCTTTATTTTGTGGTCTTAAAATATGAATGGACAGACGGACATTTGTTTTAATGTTTTTAATGCTTGAAGTGTGCTAAGAAATATGCTGAGGGAAGGAGCAGCCCCTACGACATATTTCCCCCTTCCGCCATTTTATGCCAGTGTATACGAAGCGAAATGTGTTTATAAGATAGGTTTAGTTTCATACTAGATTATTCGAGCGGCCCCACCCACTTTGCTTACGTTTACTCATCGATCACGGTGATGAGTATGCTATGTTTTAATCCAGGTCATAAACTATCTGTGCGCCAAATTTCAGCGAAATCCAACCAGTAGTATTTGCGTGAGAGAGTAACGAACAAGTATAATATTAGTATAGATTAAGACAGTCATAATAAAGACTTCTATAATGCAAGACGCCTCATAGCTTATTACAGTACGCATAAGTCGGCCTTATCGTCAAGCGACTCTGTGGTTACAAAACAAAAATTAAAAATACAGTGCAAATTGTTTACAGTAAAATCCAATTCCAACAAATCAGAGTGCAATGCATTGATCCCTTAATTGACTAGCTATTCTTAGAATGCATAAGCAGTTCTGAAGCTAAAGTGTCCGCACCACGTAATCATATTACCATCTACTTTTAATGACGAGTGAAATTTGCAAGCGAAAATATTGTAATGAAATTAAAACAAGCTTTAAACACGCTTTCTACGAATTTCTCTTGTGTCGCGGGTACCATGGACACACAAAGACGAATACATAGACATCCAGACCCAGAACAGAAATCTAAATTCATCATTCAAATGTCTGTCTAGCCGGGAATCGAACGCGGAACCCACTGCGCGTCAGACCGGCATGGTGGGTCGTCAAAAATCTAATCATACTTAGTTATAAAAGTGTAAAATCTTACTAATATTACATCTTACTGATATATTAAAGATTGTGAGGATAGATGGATGTTTGGTATTGCTTCACGCAAAAACTACTGATCAGATCTGGATAAAATTCGACACACCGAAAGTTTACAACACGCAGTAACACAGAATACTCTTTCACGTGAAAATGTGGTTCAAATAGACGAAGTCACGAGCAAAAACAATAAAATCTTTTTTTTTTATTTGATTGAAATAGCAACCGAGCACGTCATGGTAAGTGCAGTCAACCTGATGGTAAGTGGTAACTGCCGCCCATGGAGATCTGTAAGCAATTGCATATAGAACAGGGGTTCTATCTGAAGTCGATCACAGACGCGATGCCTACTCACGAGGACTAAGATGTTCGCCTCATACATAAGTAAGCCGTCACTAACATCTACAAACGTAATCTACATTAATTTAAAAAATATAGCGTCGACAGTTTGCAACAAAAATAAACCATGAATAAATTCGTGAGGAATTCCAAGTTTATCTTGGAATTTGAATATGCACGACTTAGCTAATACCGGGAAAAATATGAATGAAACAAACACCGGGCCTGTTGTAATTCATTGAGATTTCCTGTCGCAAACACATAAAACACGAGAATGGAAGTGCAAAAATAAAACTTATCTCGTAACCTCGTAATAACATACATTGAGCGAGAACGAGTGGCCCCGTGGAATACAAAGTTAAATCAAGATGTCTCTTCATGTAAACATGCATTCTTTTTATTTTTATATATTGGAGACGTCTTACCCTCCGGGAAGGGCGGAGATGTTCGGGCTTCGAGGGATACCCTCTACTCGGGC
>DWLI01004882.1:0-10497 GCA_018249915.1 Cecropterus dorantes dorantes
AGGCGCATATACATCTGATGGCTTGTGTCCATAGACGTGTAATTTTAAATACGATGGAAGTCATATGGATCACCTGAAGACTAATTTAAAATACCTTGTGTTTCTGAATTCTTAATTTTTGTAGGGCCATTTAATATTTATTGTTATCAGTATAATTTATTTAGGTACAAATCAGAACAGGGCTCGTGAAATCGAACCACGAAGATCTATTACTTTTGTAAGACGAATCAAATTGTTATTAAAACTATATTTGTCATAATGTAATCAAATCCCTCATAGGTGAAATATTTGGGTTAATAAACAGAAATATGTATGTATCTACATATTTAGATGACACGATTATATTTCCAATAATTAAACTCAAAACATCACAGTCATCCTCATGAGAATTAGCACTTAAAAGACTGGTAATATAAAGGAAATATGTACATTGTTTCGCGACTCCTTTGTTTGACTTTAAATAGGTCAAACAAAAACAAAACATGCTTAGAATTTCACCTCTGAACATTGACAAAATATGGAGGTGAATCTGTAGAGGTTGTTGCAAAAACTTTTATTGGATGGTATTTCGTATCGATGGGACATGCTCAAATCGGTAAAGTTTTAAGGACTTGTTAAGTTACTTGCGTTGGTGCAGATAAAAGGAATTTTAAAGATAGCAATGTTATTGGAAATACTTTGTCTGTGTTTAATTCGATGGAAAATTGATATTGTATGTCAAAAGTAATTGGAAAGTATAACCAGGACGACTTTTATTTATTTTTACTTATTTAATGTTATGTTCAGACTTGTCGAAATGGTTTTAATATAACTCTAAGCAAAAATACGAACCCATTTTAAAATATATTACATCGATGTGCATCTCAATACTCATTCATTATAAAAAAAATATTTTTTAAAGTTAACGATCAGGCAGACAGGGAAATCGTCACTGTCGCCTATGGACATTTGCAACATCAGAGGATGCGCCAATGCAACGCCGGCTTTGAAGCAGAGCTCTTTTTGCACCTATTTTAAAGAGCCCTACGTCATATCTCTCTGTGAGTAGCTCAGAGGGAAGTTAATTCCACATCTTGCACGTCGGTGGCGAAAACAAAGGTGAACCGTGATGGAGAAGCATTTAAATATGATCGGCACTATCAGAGGTAGGGAAAAAAACTTGAATTGAGTATAATGCGTTCTCCTTACGTGACGTTTTCTCTTAGAAATCTTAGAACCGTTAGCCGTGCTATACAATTTTATTGTAAATAACCTTTATGGTTACTTATTACTGTACGTTTAGTGGCAAAACGAATTTACTTTTGTGTAATTAGATAAAAATAAAAAATAACGTTTTTACAAGCAGTAAATATATTTATTCCAACTACGGGACCTTTATTTGACACACTTGGCTGTTTCTTTAAGCTTTGGCTGTTTTTTTAAAAGAGGCAATATTATGGCGGTGGCGGAGCGAGCGAAACTTTTATTAGATGGTATCCCGCTGTATCGACAATATGCCGGTCGACGGGACAGTTTCAAATGGGTGAAGTTTTCAAGATCTTGTTAACTTACTACCGGGATTTGGTTTAGATAAGGAATAAAGTGCACGTCTTTTGGATTTTCGGCTCGTACACTGATGGTTTAAGTTAGAAAATATAGTTTAGCGGGTAAAACGAGTACAGATACTGGACTAGCTCCAGTATATTATACTGGAGCTAGTCTAGTATCTGTATACTATTATTGCCCATGTAATAATCAAGATGATTAAAAAAAATACATATAAGCCACTGAGTTTCTTGCCGGATCTTCTCAGTTCACGTCGTGTTCCAATCTTGTGGTAGAGTAAGAAAAAATATTGTAATTGACAATTTGTAAGTGCCACGGTAGGCCTATGCAAAATAAAGATATTTCATCAATGTCATTAATACAAGTACAGAATTGAATATTTAAAGTAAGTAAGAAAGAGAAGAAGAAAAGAAAATTTAAAGAAGGTCATTTATTGAAATTGCAATTTTCGTTTCGTTATTATTCTGATTACGTTAAATATTTCATAAAACATACAGAAACATCTATTATTTTAACATTAATGAAAGATGAATTAATTATATTTTTATCCTATCATATGATTAGACAGTTTTTTTAAATCTATACGTTTTTTATAACCAGTTGATATCATAAAGACATTGAGAACAGGTTCGATTAATTATAAACGCGATATCAAAGAACGTTATTTGAATATTTAGTGACAAATAAATTTGCAATCAGGATATCAGGCAGTAGGTATCGTAGTTTTAAGCGATAAGCTAAGTAGAGTTATTCAACGAAATAGGATCGGATCTACATAATTCTCAAAACATCATTCCGTACGCTAAGATTTTTTAGAATACCAAGTCTTAAAATACCATTTTTTTAAACGGTTCTTCCTCACTAATTAATCAAAGGGAAAAAACTATTAATAGGTACTTATTTTTTACGTATCGTAATAGCAAACGGGAATGCAGTGTATTTATTGTGGCTATTGTTGGTATGTTATTCCCTTTTAAAAGGGAAACATCTGGAATACCTCTTGTCTGCCTCATCGTTCTTATGTTGTTATATTATGTATATAAATTGCTAGTGTCGATTATTATCCGTTATTGAATCGAAGCGTTTATAACTAAAACTGCTATTTCATTACCGTTAAAAGAGCAATATAAAACGATTTATTTTACAATTATTATATTAGGCACGAAAGTCATTCAAACAAAATAACACAATGCGTCCGGATCCAATGACAAATATTTCCTACGTTCGTTATTATTCTAGGGCTTTCCACCGAGTGCTAAATTCAACGAACTATTATACCCTATTTATCTAAATTGTAAAAACGAAAGAGTAGCTACAGTCGAACTGGTATTGTTTAGTACACGACAACTTGAGGTAGCCTGCAATTATAAAAACCTTACACAAATAAAAAACCATTCGCCCCCACTACGATGCGATATAATACTGCTAAATCTATGATATTCATATCTCGTCTAAGCACGTCCGAACGAAGGACCGATTAAAAAAGCTAGTTACACTATATGAGATATACGAAGTTTGCTAATTAGTGAAAGTTCAACGATAAGAACATTTGCCTAAACATACGTCCTTCGTGATGCCCCTAAAGAGAACTATTGGAAAGAATGCAGCGAATATACATAGCAATATTATCAGATAAGAAATACGTTCAACCATACAGTGGTAATAGACTTGATATGGGGAAGAATCGTCTCCCAAAACTTGTTACCAATTAAACACGCTTTCTACACTCATAGCCCCGCACTATGATTTTCTCCTGTCTCGCAGGTGCCATGGACACACAAAGACGACTACACAAACACCCAGACCCAGAACAGAACTAAATCCATCAGTCAGATGTCTGTCTAGTGACCGCTTTGCCAGGGTGTCAATTGGTAATTAGTTGTACAGAATCTGAGATGTGTCAGGCCGAGATGGTTTTTATGAAAATCTTGACAGTATCCAATCTATACCCCTGTATATTTTAGCATTTGCTTTACAATTTGTAACATACCTATTCTATAACTTACTGTAGCATCAACAATATAGTATAATATGTGATATCTTTATAATCATCTACAAGAAACATATTCATAATGTACATTTGTTAACACCCTAATAAACGTCCTAATCCATTATTTATGCCTCACCGTGGATCGAACCAACTGCGTGTAGTAACACGGCACTGAATTCAATATTTTAATCACTGAACGATGCGAAAGATCCAAAAATACTTCCATAACAGGCTAATTTTGAAATATATCTGAATAAATTTCTTTCTACAGCACTAAGAATAAAGGTTTGGTTATTGTTTATTTAGGGGCATCACTTAGTATTATTAATTTTCAACTTGCGCTAGAGGGCTCAACTGCGACGGCCTGTACCATTTCTAAATTCCATTACCTAAGATTTTTAATCGATATTTTCACCTCTATCTGGCAACAAGACCTACAGCTAATAGTCCTACATATGTATGGAAACATTACTTTATATCTTTTTCATTATAGCGGTAATTACAGAATAACTATTGTACGTTACAAAGATAATGATTAATGCATTATGTAAAAACGTTATACGTTTATACGTTTATAAATAATCAACGAGTAACGTTAAAACTTAAAACGTTCGAATACTTGTTCAAAATTTCTATCATACAGTTTTTGTCTGCCATATAAAGTATCGAATTCCATAACAGTATAAAGGTAAAGTCCGACGCCTATAAACCGATCATAAGACTGTAATATTTTTATTGGTGTCCATTAATATGTTATTATTTTATATATTAGTAGAAAAAGGTTCTTATGGAAAGAAAATTCAATATTAATAACTGTCAAATGAACCCATTCTTTGTTATTGACTTACAATCTAACGAAAATATGTAAGAACAATAGATTTTAGCGAAGCGAGTTTATAGTCTATGGTTAGAATAAGTCTATGGTCAGAACATCTAAAACTGGATCAAGAATGAAATAATTTTAAAAAGCGAATTATATTACAAAACAGACTCGTCTAATCGGCGCATGCGCAGAGGCATGGTGTTATCACAGCCAAAATGGCCGTCGCTCGTTCGAACCCTTATAGCTTACGACAGAACACACAACGATTTAAGTGAATAATATTACATAATTATATACTTATATAAGTGAATATAAAATGTAAGTATAACATTAAGCGTCAGACACGCTAAAAATTTCGACTATAATTTTACTTATTTAAGTAATGTAGAGAATCAGAGGCATGAATATATTTGAACACGATATTGTATCCGTCTAGACAATCCATAGTAAAATGCATAAGTATGAGCTAAAAATAACATTTTTGCAAATTTTACGTTTTCCGTAATTAATTTGACATAAAAACTTCCAATTTCCAACCGACGCCAAGACGATTGTTCTGCCTTCAAAGACTAAAAATATATTTGGTGGAGACGTCTGTACGAAACACAAAAGTGTAAACCACTTTCACACTTGCACGTCGCAAAGTATGTGTGCGTAAAATTAGTATATGTGTGAAAAAAGTAGCACAAGACTAGTTTTAGTCTATAATATCTAGTCTGACTAGACGTATACAATATCCTCATTTTATTTATATTAATAGTCGATGTCGATTCATTCACGCACGCCCGGAATATCTGATGTCTCTAAACATTTTCCTAAGAACATTAAACGAAGGTCAAGTAAAACATAATATGTTACAACCGGCTATCACTATGTAATCGACGTAACGCGTCGTGTGAAAATATATCGACCTTGATATTATACGACTAATAATATGCAACATTTAATTCACATTCCACTTATATTTCATATCGTCTAATTGTTTGTTGTCTAATTATTTCTATTTGAATGTGCAGTTCATTAGGTCAGATTTTTGTATATGTATTTTTATTTTATATACACAAACTGATAATTTATTCAATACTGACCGAATGATTTAAATGATGTTAATGCATTAGATGTTATTTGATTGCACTTTTGAATAAGTAGTAAATATTGAATATGATACATAAAGTTATATAGACAAAGGAATCAAATAGACTTCTAATATATTTCACAATTTTATCATCTAATAACCCCAAAAAATTATGATATCAATGCTTGCTTTTTAGAGCGCGGTCCCATTGAGAGCTATTTACTATTAGATGGTTAATGATTAACTATTAGTTTAAACAGTTAACTATTACTTACTTGGCTAAAAAACTATTAGTCAAAGACGTCATCAATTGATGAACTACACAACAGAACCAACTTAGCCGCTCGCTATTAATTAGTACTACTAGTACTGTACTAGTACTTTTCTCTTAGTGGCCGAGTTGAGTTTTTGTAATAAATAATATGAAACGAAAATTAAAGCACTATTATATTGGCATTTTTCACTTGCAATTTGATCTACAGGTTAGAGAAACTTGTAGATTAAATTACAAGAAGCTATTCTTGAACTACAAAATAGCTTTTAGCTACAATTTCATATCTCTACAATGAGACCGCGATCTTACGGCAGGCCTTCACTTAGCTTCATAACGTAGCAATACTGGCTATTACCCTAATTGATCACCCAAAACCATATTATACTTTTTAAATACGACAAATGCTAGCCGCACACTCACAAAATTTTACTTGATACCTCTGATTTAAGGGTTAACTATAGAAAAACGGGCGAAAACATCCCGCTAAAACATATTAATTCGTATGTCATTTATTTGATATAATTAGATGTAATTAATACCAATACACTCTCTACGCATAAATTTATTACAAATATAAGTAAGTGAAGACCTTCATATAAAGCTATTGAATATAACACAATACGCTCGCATTATATGAGACACGTCTTCCAGTTCCCATTTTAATATTAGAAGTCTATTTCGATACTTATTATGTGATAGTCAATCTAAGACAGTAAATGTATTCACATGTTAGAAACTCGACATACATTTTACATTTGGTGGGAAATTTATTCATTCACGCTACACACTTATCTCTCATACCTAGAAAACTATACATTATTATTATAGATATAAAAAAAAAAAAACGCCGCACGAAAGCTTTCTAAAGCGTACAAGCGACTTTCAATTGTCCGCTACAAATAATAGGTAACCTTTAACTCGAGTAGAGTGGAAAATCATACGCATACAACAAATAGAATACGTCGTTCGAGGCGTCGTCAAAGAGAACATTACACATTCCAATTATTCTAGACCTGTATCAATTCATCTAACAGCATACGCACTTCCTATAATGTTCCGTTTGCCGAGGCTCGTTTAAAGCTAAGAGTTCGAGGAACCGCTCGCAACGTGGTACGAAGGAACCTTCAGGCCGGACGCAAGCAATAACCGGGTCAGTATATCCGGCTTCGCTTTGAACAATGATCGGTCAATATACAGTATATTCGGTATTACATGCATCTCAATTTCTCGTCGACTCATCAGGTATAAATCTGTGTTATTTTTGTAATCAAAAGTACCCGACGTTCCTGAGACACACTAAGATAAGACTTCTCATGCTTTACCATCAATTAAACAGGTTTCCACACGTTGTTAGCCTTCATCATTATAGCAATTAATTTGAATATATGCTTAGATAATAATCAAAAACGAGCCTGGTATCCGGATCCGGTATTCCCTGCCGTGTGCGCCAGCCTTACTGAGGCCTGCCATTCGCCGGTTGCGAGCAGTTCGCCCATCGACCTTACAAGCTAAAGCGACTTAAATAACTTACAATACAGTTCAAATCCGAAGCGTTTGCTTGCACGATCGAACGCAGTCTTATAAATATTTCACAGTTCATTGTCCGTAAGCGACTAATGAGTTCGAATAGCGACATATTCACTCACATTGTACGCACGTGTCACTGGAGGACACTGGGCAGCGCGTCCCAGTGTTTACAGCGTTTGCGGGGTGTGTTTAGACGGCTGTCGCTTGAGCCGCCTACTCACGGGTCACTGTCAGTTGTTCTTGTCGAAGTTGTGCAGCGCCCAGTTGAAGGAGGCGGTCCACGAGTTCTTCACAGCCTCGATGAACTTAAGACGGAAGTGTTCTATGGCCTTCTCCTCGGATAGATCCATTACCTATAAAGAGTTATATTTCATTACCAAACCATAATTAATTAACGCTACGATGAAACAAACGATAACTGATAAAATTGTTTGTTTGTTTGTTAAACTAGAGTTGATTGTGTAGCTTCAGGGAATTTTGTGGAGAAATGTCATAATATAAATTGTCTAGATATTGTATTTGTACGCATATACAAATATAATATTCAGACAGGTCATTTAGTCATTGTATTAAAGTAAAACCCTGGTTTAGTCCAGTTTATTAAAAATAATAAACAGGAAGCATGTACTACAACAAAATTATCGTAACGAAAAAATTGTGATGCCTAGATATAGCCATATACCAAGTGTACCCTTGTTGAGTGTTCTACCTCCTGTAATGGGCTATTTTTACTATGTCTGCCATATTAACCTATGTAGCTTATAAAACACAAGTTCCACTCTTACCAAAGTCTCTCTGAGGTATTGCAAGTCCTTCTCGGAGCTGAGCTCGGGCAGACCAGTGGAAATCATCATTGAGAACAGCGATAGGATGAGGTGGCCGTGCTGTCTTAGGATTTTGAATGCCTGTAAAAAATAACTTAAATTTTAAAACATGTCAACATTAATGTGTTTTAAACATTACAGACGGAATATAGAACAATGTGGTGTCCTTTAAGTTGCAATTAATTTATTGAATATTAAGCATTAATATAGATTGAAGAAAGCCTCAAACACTTTATCTTTGTAGAATAAACATGACAGGGACTAAAAAAATAATACTTAATTTCATAGAATAAAAGGTTTATCGCTCCCCCTCTCACATTCTCCCTCTCTTTGTTTTTCTTACACTCTTTTCCATCCTCTAACATTCTAACTATCAAACACAAAGTACACTCACCTACACAACCGCATACGCTTTAAGTCAACATCATGACATTTTACAACCGTTTGTATTACGACAAATTTAATCATGAGCGTCGACATTTATCGTTACAAAGCCACGCCCACCTGTTCGCAATGCTCGCGGAACACCTTGAAGTCGTGTAGGTCGTTGACCCCGCCGCGCTGGCCCTTGTTGATGACGTGGATGAAGTCGTGGGTCAACACGAAGGGCACGCGCTCGCGCTTGAAGCCGTACTTCTGCTTGAAGTGGCCCAGGAAGTGGCCGAAGTCGATATGGAACAGCTGTAAAGAGTGGTTCCTTGGTTATTTATTGGTGAATATGAGGCTCACTGTTAAGAATATTTGGTTATAGGAAGAAAAATCTTATACAACACTGGTACAACATTAAAGAAAAACTAAACTGATTACTAACAATAGTTTTTTTACAAAGAAGCGTCCATAATAATAATAGTATTTTAAACTTATAAATCAGACTTACTATAGCAGATGTGTGTGATGTTATTTAAATAATCACAATACATTTTGTTGCACATATTTACTTTTGTATTGTATTTTGTATGTGCAAATTTTTGCTTAATGTGCTGAAGAAATGCTTGAACATTGAAATTCTTATTAAAAACGTAGACTATCGTAGACTAGATAGAAATTATTGTATTGCCCCGAATAAAATCCCAATCAAAATATAAACATGCCGCAAATTTAACATAGGACAATATAATAACTATTTCTTCCTGTCTTACATTTCCACATAACTTTAAACATGGAAAGAACACTTGATCATTTGTATAAATATGAAAGACTTGCCTGTCCACTCCTCTTCACCATGATGTTGTCGGGATGCCGGTCGGCTATGCCGAGTACGTACGTGGCCACGCAGTAGCCGGCGCAACTCATTGTGAACTCCTCTACCGCCTTGTTGAAATCCTTCTCAGACGGGTTTTGTTTGCGGAGCCATTCTAAAATAAGAAAATAAAATGTAAGTGCGATTTTATAGATAGGTGCATATGTAGTGTATGTTTATAACACTGAAAGACAAGGAAATGGATATATATAGAAATGAGAGACAGGGACAAGATCCGTAGAGAAAGGTAGGAGGACAAATAAAAGAAGGGCAAGGTTACTATGAGGAAAACAAGGAAAGAGTAACATCACATTTCAAATATATGTAAGAAATTCAAATCTCAATAATAAATTGAGAATTCTTGTTTAAATTTAACGATTGCTATGTATAAGATTGCAAAATGTGACATCACACTAGACGAGGGGGAGGTGTCTCACAAATGTGACCAGCTGGGACAAGGACAGGGGAGGGATCAAAAACTGAGGAAATTTCAGTGACGTGCTTTATGAGTCACCCTTTTGGATATTTATCTCAAAGTGCATGCTTAACTCTGGTCCTATTGTCACCCTATTTTTGGCCTGTGGCAGGCACACTTTATAGATCCACATAAAAAAGTATATGTCACGTCATAAAAATAAATGTCTATCAGAACCGAAAAACTCGACATTGGAGATATTTATGTTAACTTCAAATCTTTACAAAATAATATATTGATAGTAGAGCCACAAAAGTCGAACCATTACACGCAGTATAGTATTCTGATTCCTTAACAGCTTAAAAATGATAGGTGTTCGTTACAGGGTTTCCGCTTTTTGCGTCCATATTATTCCGCCTAAATAATTGTTATATTATAAGTCAGTCATTACTTACGGAACAAATTGGCCTTTGAAATAGTAGACGCCGCATTGAAAAGCGCACTCTGCTTCTGTATATTGGCGACCGTCTCCGCGTCGTCGACAACTTCAATCATTCCAACTGCATATTCCATTGAAATGCAGTTGTACGCGTTTAACCTGCAACGAGAATATCAGTTAGACGATTGATGGGTGAAGTTAAGGTTAAAGAACTTTATTCTCATTAAGAATTTATAATAATTCACTTACATGAGAAAGTAAAACATTGCAAGGTATATTAAACTTAAATCACTGCGATTTAGTACAAAAAAGTGGGTAGCAACAAAATTAAAAATGTGACAAAAA
>DWLI01004883.1:0-10496 GCA_018249915.1 Cecropterus dorantes dorantes
TTGAGCTTTAGGCTCGCCATAAAACCCGGTGAAGCTGTAAAGGCCAATAGGGCCAACAGCAACTACACAATTGCCAATAAAAAAAAAAAAAAAACGTTCATTACGCATTTGATCTGTATGCGTCTCGGTGCACGGACCTCTTTCTGTTTCAACAGGCCGTCCTAACCCACACTAATATCATTTAGCTGTAATTGCTACTAATTCGGTCTCTGTGAGATATTCCTGTCGCATCACTTTTGATGTCCGGCAATTCCCGCTTCGGCTCTCTTCTTCATGTTTACCGACAAAACTCATTGATTTATACTTAATTAAAATTAGAATTAAAATAAAAAATGCCAATGTATCATACAATTGCATGTTTTTTACAAAAAGTTTATCAGTTTTTTTTTTCACGACTTTCTTTCCACTTTTTATGGGCCTGTAGGCCTAGTCTTTGACTAACCGTTATACACTAAAAGGCGCTGGAGCTGCACCGCAACAACGAAGACCCAATTGCCTGACATGGAGTACATTCGTCTCCACCAATTCATCCGCCCTTTGAGGTTGTTTTACATAAGCCTCCTTTAATTGGTGCTTGCGTGCATGTGATGGTGACTGAAAAAGCCTGTCATTCTTCTACTGGATAAAGCCAACTCTACAGCACTTTTTGCTACGAAAAAAAAAATCTTTCCATATTCAATGCTCGCTTTGGATCGATATCTTAATATCATGTCAGTATTTACAGTTTGACGACCTGTCTGGCGGAGCGGTCACCATACCGGTCTGACACACAGTGGGTCTCGGGTTCTATCCTCGGACAGACAGACATTTAAATGTTGAGTTTAGATTCTTTTCTGAGTCTGGGTGTTTGAGTTCAGGTTTTTGTGTGTCCATAGTACCC
This sequence comes from Cecropterus dorantes dorantes, assembly GCA_018249915.1. Lineage (NCBI taxonomy): Eukaryota > Metazoa > Arthropoda > Insecta > Lepidoptera > Hesperiidae > Cecropterus > Cecropterus dorantes. The sequence continues at coordinate 881 of DWLI01004883.1, forward strand.
ACGTCTCAAGAGAAAATTCTAGTGTGGGACTATGAATGTAGAAAGCGTTTTTATACAAAGAAAAAATAAGTTGAATCCGTGATTGTCAGTCTCGCACGCGTGGAGATGGCGCCGTATATGTGTTTGTGTGTATGCATATGTATTCGCGCACGCTCAAACACACACGCCCAAGGGCAAGCCCGCACACAGAAACACGCGCGCACGTATACACGCACAAACGCGCGCGCTTGTATATACATACATAGACACGCTCATAAGTGCAGTTAGCTAAGTTCAAGCTTAGCTGAAAAATGAATAACGTATTCCATCTTTTTTTGCGAAAAATAAATAATCCCTATTTGTGAAATGTGACATGATGATAAAATAAAGATTATCATTCCATGATATAGAATACACCATTATCTTTATTTTGTTCAACTAAATGCAGGAGAACATCGTGGCATGTGCGTTCGTTGTATAATATACACCATTATATAATTAAAAAGTATTGGTTTGATCCTAGGTATGTGTTTGTATCTTTATGTGTGATTATGATGTTTGCAATACGTAAAATGATATTTATAAAACAATTATCATTTCATCATCGTCATTAGTAGACAATATACATTAATATACTTTTTATTATTATGTTATAGATTACTAGCTTATTCCCGCGGCTCCGTCCACTAGTCACCTTTAACACACTGATAAGAACCCAGGCCATAATTTATTTGGATGCTAAATTTCACCGAAATCTGACCGGTAGTTTTTCCGCGAGAGCGTAATAAATATACAATGTATGTGTGTTCCACAAAACTCACAAACTTTCGCCGAATAACAGGGGTACGTGGTAATTTTGTATAGAATACAATTAATATGATACATTATAATTTTATAATGTTTTAATTTTGATTGAGATTTTTTTAAATTTTGTTATTAATTATTTATACAGACTTAGATAGATAAAGTTACATTATCAGATCTCATAGGCAGAATAAGAAATAATTATTTTCTACACTCATAGCCCCACAGTAGGATTTTTTCCTGTTTCATGGGTACCATGGACACACAAAGATACAAAGAATACACAAACACCCAGACCCAGAACAGAAATCTAAATTCATCATTCACATATCTATCTGGCCGGGAATCGAAGCCAGAACCCACTGCGCGTCAGACCGTTATGGTGACCGCTCCGCCACGCGGGTCGTCATTTACAATTACCACACCTCTCAGTCGCCCTAAAAGTATCGAAGGCAACATCATCATCGTAAACGCTTGAAATTATTACTTATGCTGCAACTTAGTTTTCCGTATTAGAACTATGGGTAAAGTCACATTAAGAAGTGATTGTCGTTATATAGAGTTAAATAATATGACAATTTTTAAATGAAATGAAATGAAAAAAAAATCCTGTTCATTCATAATACCGTAATATGTGAAAAAATGTATTTAATTTCATTGATTTTAATGTACCTAATATATAACAAAAAATAAATTATATAAAGTTGTTTTCTTGCTGATGCTACTACATGAATCACGTCGACAGCGGCAAACTTAGCGCGAACGGGTAGTGTATAGAAAACATACTGACAATACACTCCAATGATTTCTTCAATGATTGACAATGAACTCCCAAGTAAAATTATTTAAATAAATATAATTTAATAAAATTTACATATTGTTTCTTGCAATTTAGTAATTGCATTACACCATATTGTACAGTAAGCATAAAATGAACTTAATGCAAAATTGCGGAAATAATGTTATTTCCGCAATTTTTATTGTTTTCGCATTTTGGTGAGTTTCTTAGTTTTTATAATTGTAAACAGTTTATGTTTCTCCTATTCTATCATGAAATCAACTCTTTTAAATTTGCTGGACAGATAGACTACATTATTATTAACAATTTAACTTATGTTGCTGAAATTTTAAATAAGGCCTTTTATTCTCTCTGTGCTATAAATCGTGGGTTTAACTAAGACCATGCGCTTATGTAAATACAAATATATTTGTAGGCAATCTGAAGTATTCTAACCTTCAACCAAATTAAGGACGTAACACTAACAAAAATTGGTGTGACACTTCACAGGAATGGACTAATTGATACTGTGTTTTCCCATGTATATGGTTTAAAGGAGCAAATAAAATAAATTTTAACTTTAACAATTATTTATTACTAACAAAACTAATAACTACATTCACATATTAAAATTCCTTATTTTCTCCATTGTCATACATGATCCTAATAATTTTTAATAGTTCTCCTAAGTTCTTGCCAGTTTTAGCCGATATTCCTATTACATCCATTTCTCCTTTTAGTTTCTCATAGTTCTTCATGCCCTCTGGCAGATCTATTTTATTAATCACTATACATTTTGGCCTTTTAGTTAAATTTACATTATATTGACCTATTTCAAAAATCAAGGTGTTGTACTGTTCTATCGGGTCGGAGGTTCCATCGAGGAGGAAAACTAGACCCCTACACCTTTCAGTGTGTTTGAGGAATTGGATGCCCAATCCATAGTTTTTATGTGAGCCTGGTATTAAACCGGGCAGGTCTGCGATGGCAACTTGCTCATAGTCATCATATGGTATAATGCCTATGTGTGGCCTGAGAGTGGTGAAAGGGTATGGTGCTACAGTGGGTCTAGCTCTCGTTAAAGCTCGTAGCAATGTGCTTTTCCCAGCATTGGGGAAGCCGGCTAGTCCCAAATGTGCCATTGAGCGCACTTCTAGAGTGTAGAAATTTGTCTCTCCAATGGCACCATATTCAGCGATGTCCGGAGCTTGTTGCGTGTCGGTGAGGAAGAACTTGTTACCACGCCCGCCGGCGCCGCCCCGTGACGCGATGAACATAGCGCCTTCCAAATTTAAATCGCCGACCACTCGACCGGCGTCATCTTTTATAATAGTACCTATTGGAACGGGTATGATAATGTGCTGTGCGTTTTTGCCGTTGCAATCCTTATTGTCGCCTCGCTCGCCGTGTTTCGCTTGTATCACGGTGTTGATATGGTTAAGACTCTTTTTCGAGTGACACGCCTGGAATATCACATGGCCGCCGTGCCCTCCGTCTCCGCCGTCCGGCCCGGCGTGGTCCTTGCACCAGGCGCTTAAGAAGGAAATACATCCATCACCACCATTACCGCCCACAGTTCTAACTCTATATGAATCGATGTAATATTGGACAGTACTCCGCGTAGATTTCGCCTTTAAACTCCTTAAAGCTTTAGGAACGTAATCATTAGAATAATAACGGATGCTTAAATTCTTCGTTGCGATTTGAAGACCCCTCACGAGTTTTACAAGCTGCATTTTTAATGGTTTTTGGTTATATGTTCATGTTTACTATTATTCTGTTCACTAATACGAATTGTCGAGACTTTGGCACTGACAGACCGTTTCAACCGTGACACTGACATTAAAACATTTTAATTATCTTGGCTTCTTGCCTTTTAGCCTACTCATACAGTTGCTGAGTGTCACACAAATAAAACATAGTTTAGGGATCGTTCACATTACACCGGTTCGAAAAAATAAATGCCTGACTGATCAATAGATTCATAAAAGTCTTCACTTTTATGAACAATGATTGTAGGTTTCGTTTTCTTTTTTAAAGTGCCTGTGCCTGAATTTTACGGGATTTTGACATCACTTTCAGGGTTAATATTTCAAGACTTGGTATTAAACTTCAATTAGTGCCGCATTTATTTTATTAATTTAAAGTATTGTTTTTATTGATTTACATTGTACCCCCTGTTTATCCTCTCATATCAACTCGTAAACGATATGCTCTTTAAAACTTAAGATGACTCTCTGTTGTTACGACTATTCAAATTTAAATGAGTAATATTACCAATATCGACTTATAAGCACATTTACCTTTACTACCAAAAGTAGGCCAAATTTAAATAATTATTTAACAATTTGTTCAAATATAGTATTATTTCAAATGATTCGTAATTTGTTACTTTATTTATTGTATATTATTGTTTTAAAATTTAAAAAATATTTTTGTAACTAGTGTAAATGCACTAGGCACTTACATGGTGGCAAATAATGAATTGTATCCGTCCAATAAAATGAGAATAATGTATTTTGTTGTATTTTGTTATCTATTAGTAGTTGGTAATGATCCATTGATTTAATGTTTAATTCTGTAAAGCCTAATAAAATGTTCATTTCTCAATGTTATTAATCATGTTGGTACAACGTTTTTTTTTAATTCATTTAAACTTATTTATTTTCAATAAAAGTGTGTACAATTATGAGATTTGTTTTATTTCATTCAAACGGGTGCAAAATTCAAATGTTCAATCCATTCCAAAATAACACCCGTTATTTAGTAAAGTAGTAGTAGTAGAGTAAAGCTATTTTTGTGCGATATTTATTATTCTTGTCAAACATATGAACGAAGGGCTCGAATCGGAATCGATTTGAGTTTCAGAAATAGGTAACATTTAAAATGACAACACAACACGTATAGTTTAAAAATATCTTTTTTAAATCTTCATAAAAACAATATTATACCGAACTGGTAAATCCTTAAAGCTATATCTATGGGAAGCAGATAATACTGAAGGTACATATAGTGTACAACAACAATAAAAAGTTACATTATACATATGTATAGATAATCTATTTAGTATTATTTACAAACTATTATCACTCCAAAATGTAAAACAACTTTCATAACGTTATTTTTTTAAAGTACTAAGGAGCTAACAATAAAATTCAACATAAAAGTTTGTCGTTAATAATACTTAAAGCTTGAATTGAAATAATAAAAGCTATCTATATTTTTGGTCACCAGGGTCGCCACATTTCGTTACTGTTCGAAGGACCCTGCACTGGCGACTTTGAACTTGTATCTGCTTCAATCTTATCTTTTATTTCCTGTTTAGGGCTCACAGGTTTAGTTGAACTAGACTGAGCTAAAGACTCAGCTGTATGGCTTATCACAGTTCTTGGTAATGGTGTCACCAAAATAGTCTGGAAAGGTGGTCTTTCACCTACTGATGGTATACTCTCTGGTATTGTGAGTTTTCTTTCCGGATAACTTGGTACTCGTTCAGGTATTCTTCTAAAAGCTGATTTTCCGTGCTCCATCTTAGAAGTTATTATTTCCGGTTGACTTACTCTTTCTTGAACTGTAACAATGTTTATGCGTTCAGAAACAATTGATTTTCTTTCTGGTTCCAGCCGTATGTATTTTGACGCAGGTCCTAAAGGTTCTGTATGACGTTTTAACTTCTGTCGGATAGAGTAGTCGACAGCCGTTTTCGGAGACGCGTCGATGCCGATTTTATAATTTTCTACGTCGATAACAATTGATAGGGGTTCCATATATCTCTTGTTTCTTAAGGCTTCCTGTTTGAGTGTCTCTGGTGATATGGTTGTAGAAGATACTGTCGCCTTTTGTTCTGGACTGGAGTCTTGATCTGACGCGGAGTGACTCGGAGGCGTTGGAAAGGGAAACGTTTGTACAGGTCGCGGGGGAGTTTCCAGTTCGGTGGAAGAATCGCAAGCTGAGTCACAGGAAAGAGGACTTAGAGGTGGGCTGGTTGGTCTCGTTGACTTGACGAAGTGAAAAGCACTCGGTCTTTCGTCGTCTAGTCGTAACGGATCCGGAACTAGCGGGTAGTCGCTCGGTTGTAGTCTGTCCATCCCTGAGAGGCAGGTGGTGAGGTGGTTGCCTAATCTATACCGTAGTCCAGTCGGCACGTTGGCTAGTCTAGAGAGGTATCTCCTAACCTCGACCGCACAATCCCCGAAGCCGGCTTTGAATCTGTGGAGAACGGCGGGGTCGGCAGCGATTGCGGCGGCCAGCTGCTGCCGTTGCAATGTTTGCAAATGCTTCACTGTCAACTCGAGGATGTCCGCCTTTTCAAGCTTGGAATGCCTGGCTGGCTGTAACAATATAAAAAAATATGTTTATTTTTTTGTTTAAATTTTAAATTTGTAAATATTAAATAGGATGAAGGTCAACGATCAAGGCGGTCAGTCCTTCCTTTAAATATTTAAGCCGTGTTCTTCTACAAGTATTTTTGAGTATACTTTTACATGACTTTATTTGAATCAACGGCGTTAAAGTTTCAATGTAGGAATTAAGAAAGTAAGTATTTCAAGTAAGATTTAATTCTTGACTTCTTTACTACGACTTCATTAAGACACGGGCTATCTACGCACAAAAAGTTCACAACTTCAACCACTATGATCTCACTATGATAAAAAGGAATATAAATCCCACTTACGTCTTTATCCATTGCGTCCATCAGAAGGTCTTTCAGCTCATTCAAGCAATTGTTGATGCGCGCTCGTCTCTTCTTCTCCATTATTGGTTTGTTAGTCTAGAAAATAACATCACAGGTAAAAATATTTCTTCAATTTTAAATAATATGACTGAGAAAAGAAAATATAAAGTAAATTTATTGTTTTTTAAATAAACTTAATACCTAAAAAGTGGATAATCGTGAATTTCATAATTAGCAACATATTCACATAAGACGAATGAACAGATATTATTATAAATGTTTGATTGGTTTGATTTCCACTGGATGCAAGATTTTATATTATTTTGTATTTAAATGTACTTCTAATAATGCAATTCGAACGAGGGTATTGCATAATTACTTATCTAATATTTAATTTTAGATGCAATGTTTAAAATAAGAATTTACTTCAAGTACATTTTTGATCGTGCACTTTATTTTTTTTTTATTAAACTGAATCATAATTTATGAAACCAAAGTTTTCACTACACAAATTTCACATAATTCTGCACAAAAATAATCACCTTTCGTAACTCTGCTTTCGATAACCCCATGCCTGGTTCAGAAATGAACCCAGTTTGGGAGTCATCGTCTTCACTGCAAGGCATTTCTAAACTTCACGTATCACAATTTCTAAACTTCACACAACTTGCTCGGACTGTCACCTCCGGCTACGTACTCGGGACTGACCGGGATAGAGGTAGAGCAAAACTTAAATTGCTCTCCATCCCTATTCATCCTGCTTTGAAGCGAAACGGTAAACACGGGCCGTCTCTGTCTAACCTAAGGGTTGAAACGCTGGGAACTGTATCGGAATGTTTTGTTTTCGTTCTGTCTCGCTCTTTGCGGGAACCTGTTGTGAATGGCGCCTATTGTTGGGGTGTTGTTAAATATGCGTATGTGGAGTTCGATTCCGGGTTGCGAAATTAATTAATCTTTAAGTCATTACTAATAATGAACTTTTGAAATGTGATACACATTAGCTATTATGTATCTTAAGATACATAAATGATTTGCAAGATACATTAAATAATATTTGAATATTTTGAATGTATGTTACAATTTACTGTATTTTCCTTTTTATTTAATGCTTAAAATTAATTTTATAATTGTATTGTATATTAAAATTACAAATAATAACTATTACTATACAATTATAATATCATATAAATTAAAAGTTATGTAATTTGGTTTCAAAATATTTGTACTTTCAAAGTTATTCCTAAATAAGCGCCAATTTATTTGTTATAAAATCCGTATATGTTGCTGTAATTGTGTTAGAGTTAATATAAAAACATTAAATTTAAATATAGAACTAAATAATGAAAAGTAAAGCTACATCCGTTACCCCTTATCATGTATAGTATGGGAATGCAGGACCGTACGCACGCTCATAAACACCCGTAATTCCCGCCGAGTAACCCGCTTTCGAAAAACTCGTACTTTACTGAACCTTCAATCAAGTACGGAATTATTTTCTATGGAGTGAGTAAAGTTTAAACTGCGATATTCATGTGTGCAACGTAGCGTAAAAGGTGAGTATGAAGTGGTGAGTTTTTTGCTCGGGGCTATATTAGGGTTGCTATCCTCAATATAAAATACATGTTATACAGTGTTTTGATATTTTGGGTTTACGTAATTAAAAAACATGTAAACTTCGGGTTAGTCTAATATACATAGAATGGAAATGTTCAATATTTGTTGTATTAATGATACTTTATCAATACGCATTAATAAAAAAAATCTCAATCATTTTTTAATTTTAAATTTGATTAAGAATATTGCTAATGTTTTGTGTTAATAAATAATTACCGAAGATAAAATAATTGAAAGTTGTTCATTAAAATTTTACTACAATTTTGTTTACTTTTTTTTAAATATTACACTTTTTTAAATTTTGTAGTACATTTGATTTTTTATCGCAATTTAAAATGCATGCAAAAAAATAAAGGACAAAAATACATTTTTTAATCAAATGTTGATAAACATTTTAGCGTGTACCGGGTATATTTTTAAAGCGTATTCTGCAAACATGTGAGCAACCCTACATATAGGTTAACTCGGTACTTCGTACAGGGGTGTCGTTCAGTTCTCACGGTGTGTGGGAATGTGCTAAGGTGCAAGGGTAAGTCCGAAAGGTACTGCCGTTGTTTGAAAGCATTCTGTAATTCCAATTTCAAATTGCACGGATACGTGACATCGATGTTTATTTTTTTTTATCGGTTAGATTTTTATGCTGCGTTTCGTTTTTGTTTTATTAAATTTTAATATTATAGACCTTTAATCGTTTAAAGTACTGAATTAATGTTAGGTATGACGAATTAATACGAATTCAGTTTTCATATCAATAGTCTTGTTTGCAATGATTTTTAGGTGGCATTTATAATACCTACCTATTATTATTGTGGTATATATTATAAACATATGTAACTATAATAATTAATCACAAAAAACATAATTGTCATTAGTGTAATTACTAATTTAATATTAACTTATAATTAAAAAAATAACTAAAACACGCAGAAGGTTACAAGAGGCCAATGCTCTTCTTAATTAAAAGTATTAAAAAACTGATAGTCGCTTCAATAAACAGTACCTAAGTACATAACGTTTATAACGGCCCAGGTGCGCCAGACGACCTTTGTTCCCATTGACATACCAACACATAAATTACATATTAATATTCAATTAGACCATTTCTCCCACGGTGTCCTGGTCAGCCAACTTTAACCACCCTCTTGCTCGTTGAAAACCAACTTTATTATAAAGTAGCTAAGTTTATTAAAGTTTTTATTATCCGCAACAAAACGATAGTCGAAATTCTGACCACAATTTTATTTTTACGCTTCGATAATATTAGGTTTCACTTAACTATCATGACGATTAGGTTGCAAATCGTCTAGCATTACGTTACTATAAAATAAGCTTGGGTTCACATTAGCAAACATGCGATCGCGTGATGAGCCTAATGAATGGTGAATAATCGTCATCAGATGTCGCTGACGTGTTAACTAAAGTGGGGTAGCCAGTGGGAATATTCTAAATTATTTTTTTTATTTTTAAAACCATCGCCCAGCGCAATGACCGAGACCAGGATTCTGGGAATTTTCCGGTTGCTAGTCTGCGGTTTTTGCGCTCTTCATTGAATTTAGTTCAAAGACCTTTATCACTCATATTGATGTAAGGAAAATTTACAAATCTCCTTATTGTGAATTTTGAGTCTAATCTGAAAATTACTTTACCGTGTCGATGGAGATTAGGTATCGAATAGATCATTTCATCTACATTTCCTGGCAAAGTTTAGTTCTGCGTAAAGTATGATACTTTTCTACAACTGTATTATCTACGATTCAAATCTTGCC
>DWLI01004884.1:0-10495 GCA_018249915.1 Cecropterus dorantes dorantes
CAGCGGCACATATAAAAGATAGGTAAATCTTTCCCAATTGCGGAAAGACGTACCCAGCAGCGGCACATATAAAAGATTGGTATGGAAAGTCTCGAAAGTGTACCTTGAAAGTGTACCTCGAAAGTGAAGGTACACTTATACCTTGTACCAAAACCAAAGCAAACATCGCTCGCGTCAGGTGCCCGTACATCTCGTCTGTCCGTAACCCAATAACGAGCCGCGCGACCATCCGGAAACATCCGCCGCGACCGATTCCGATGCCGTGCCTAATTTACTCCGTAAACCTTCAGGTCAGTGGATTCCACTAGTCACTCATCGTCATTAACGTATGACGTAAATGGAACGACTAGCTGAAGCACCCGTGGTTCGCTATGTGACAAAAAATTAGGTTTTACTCGCTTACCGTTGGTACACGAAAATTGATAAGGGCATACCGGATAGAAAATAAAATGTTAACCTCGCATATGCCGTCAAAAGTTTGCTATTTTTAACGTTCTTTTTTTATTTCAAATTGAAATACTAAAGTCTGAAACCAAAGGTTGAAGTGACGTCAGTAAAATAGTACCACTATCTTTAAATAGCGAAAAATATCAATCAAAATCAAAAGTAATCTGTAGACTAAACAGATAAATAAGCTTCATCTATGCCAAATTCCATGTAAATCGGATCAATGGTTCTTGCGTGATTAAATAAAGCACAGACACACACCATCTCATTTTTATATATTAGTATAGATATAGATGGAAGTAGCCAGCGTTCTACCTGAAGGTAAGTGGCTCCCGCCGCCCATGGACAACTGTAATCAACACCAGATAAGAGCAGTCTTACCTGAGGGTTTCTACTCCTGAGGACTAAGATGAAATGCCTCGGAAAGTATGTCTCCCTTACCACACCCTTCAGACCAGAACACAACAGTGCATAATACTGCTGTTATAAGGCAGAAATAGGTGTGGCGGTGGTGCTTCCGAAGACAAATTACAATGAATTCCACCACCTTCAAATGTTTAAAGTGTTGACTAGTATTCTTAGTACAAAAACAAGACAATATTTAATTTTTATATTTTACTGTTATTTAGTTTCTATTTAATTCAATCCCCAATAACGGCCCTAAGAATAACAAAACAATATATTCAAAGCATCAGACACTTCTACCAAAAGAATTTACTACTAGAAGTAGTTCCTTAGAATACTCAATTTGTGTCTGTGTAGATTTAGGATTAAAATCGTTTTTGTTTCAATTCCAAGTTTGAAATCACCTTGAAATTAAACGTTTAGTGAATTATCATCAGCGGCATGATTAAGTCGAAGGTTTATTGCGCATCCTGTGGTACGTTTCGCAAATGCCATTTTATGCACGTTTTCGTTGCTTTGTTACAAAATGGCATAAATTAAGAATTCACTCATAAAATTTCACTTATCGGTGATAATCACACTTTCTTTGTACTCAACAAATAAAGTGTTAATATCCTCACTTTTATTTACTTCTTTGTATAAGTAGGCAGTAGTATCAGAAAAAGGATTAACATTATTACAATTACATATTTATATTTAGATTATCTGGCAACGGGCACGTTACCTGTATATTTAAGCTTAAAAATAGATATTCTAAGCTTTGCCCGTATCCTTTAAAATTAAACCAATTCGCAATTATTTTTTATATTTAAATTGCTATAATGTGTACCTAAACAATAGTACAATATATGGGCAATAATGCATGCACATATACCTACATGCAATTAAACAACCCATTTATTTTCACTACCCAACCACTAACTCTAATATTATCTTTATAGTGATTCCTATGACATATAATAAGGCTCTGACAGATATATAGTTAAAATATAAGGTGAATATAAACGAAAGTGGGCAGAAACTACTGGAAATAGTAAAAGCAATAAAACAGAGGAAATCGTTCAAATCAATGATGCAGACGACGCCAAGGAGACGTGTTTGCGCCAAGAAACGCTTTCAGCTTACTAAGACACGGATGCCTTACGCAAAGCTGATCTATAAATAGAATAGGGTTCAACGTAATCTGCTTAAGGTGCAGTTAGCCAAGATTGGAAAACAAATTGCGGTAATCTGTCCAGCAGTTCTATTGCCTTTCTCTTGTAAAAAGTAATCATTTAAACACCAGTAGTAAAACTTATGGTCTTAATATTAGCGTATCACGCATAATTGCAGCGGATTTGAAATATGAATTTGGATAAAGCCAAAATTTTGCTGAAAAATCCAAAATTATTCGTTTGTCGCTAAATGTTTTAACTTGAATTTCAAGTCAGATTTTGCACATTACGACGATTGTATTCTTGATAAGTTTTAAATGTATATTCTTAAAACCAAATTCTACAGTATAATATGAGCTAAAGTGGAATTGTAATGTTATCATACAACCGTAAACTTTGCAAGAAATTTCGACTGGATTCCAATGGACCGGTGTGACTACTGTCATTTTAGAAAACCGCTTCCAATAAATGTGTTTTTGTTTGTAGGTATGTCATGTATCTCCCTATACTTTTCAAAATTATTATGTAATTGTAAAACTGATCTTTTTCACTTGCAATTTGATAAGACTAAGGTAAATAAAAATAGCAAAGGAAATAAGGCCAGCTATTTCGGGCTAATACATGTCTTGCCATTAAAGGTCGTTTAATTTAAACGCTTGCTAATGGCCCCCACTCATGTAACGTGCTTTACCTAATATGTTTCATAGCAGGCTGTAACAGATTAAAGTCCAAATTTGTCACATGTCTTGTGTTAGTAGTCACATGTGACTCATTTGTACATATTCACCATAACATGATACTTACGTCGATGCTATGGTTTAAAAGAAAATTTGATTTTCATCACTGCAATAGAATCTGAAATAATCTATGAAATCATCGTTGTATCACGATGACACAATACTTTTAAAATCTTCGAGCGTTAAGAAATTTTATTGTATAATAATCTACTGAATTAGCATCACATCGAATGAGACCATCCAATTCTTTATTATTTTAAATTAACTACGTGATACAAGCATACAAGCGATCTTAGGTTTTCCTCTTGACTTAACCTCTCCTCTTGACTTGACGGAACCCTAGATTAGCTAATTTTGGTATGTATACCCTTCTGCCAGTTAACGACTTTAGCTCTTATAAGAAGACTAATATCTTTTACAACCAAAACATCATAATATGTAACTACAAAATTAAGTCCGTTGTAAAGTACAACATTCCAAGGCACAGCCGTGCCCATATTTACTCGTATAGACTACATACGTCACATGTTGACGGATTTCATCTCAAGTGACGTCTGCAGTCGCATAATAACGTTTAGATCCGGTCGTAATTTACTGGTGATAAACGTAAAAGTTGCCTGATATTATTCTTTTCTCGTGGCTTAATGTTTCACAAATCATGATTGTACCTGATTCGTGATTTGATCCGTTATAACACAAATAATATATTTCTTATCGACAATTAGTTTAGTGTAGACGTTTGCCCTGTAACTATGACCTGTTACTATTAAGTTACCTACTAGATGGCTTACCTATTGCGTATTACAAACTATTAGTCAGTATTGTCATTGAGTAAACCTCACAGGAAATCATCGTAAAGATACTTACATGTCTTGTGTCTAATAAAAAGTAGTAGGTATCACTCACACACCAACCCGCTCTTGCCAAGCATGGTGAGATATGTCCTGCATCCTTCCAGTTTGAGCAAAAACCAGGGCACAAAAGAACACAGAGGTAATACTAAAGTTTAATATAATTTTGTCTTGTTCCAGGGCATAGCTCCAGTTTGCTATGCGGGCGCACAAAGGAGGTAGAAGTGGGGGGTGGTATCGGCGCAGGCGCAGCGCTCGCGCTGGCGCTGGTGCGGCCCCCCTCTTCGCCCACGCACGCCCCCTGCCAGCTCCGGCTGACGGCGCCTGACGCGGCCGCGTTCACTGTGCGACTTATTGATGTTAAGGTGGGGATTGTTCTTGATATCCTGTGCTTTATTAAAATATTTCATTAATTTTGTGTAAATGTGGACAATCAGTTCGGTTTAGAAGTAAGGATTGTGGCAGTGGTGTAGCTGTGTACCCAAAGGCCCTGGTCCAGAAAATAAATTAACTGCCCAAACAAAGTATCTGCTTTCCGCTATTTTTATTTCGAATGTGGAAGAAATTTTCACTAGTTCAATTAATAGTTTGTAAGTCAGAGTCTGAGGGGCCTCGGACCAGTGCCCCGTCTAGCCCTCTACTAGCCACGACAGTGAATTGTAGTAGCGGTAGAGCTGGGGTTAAGTAAGAAAGATGCGACAAATGTGGTGAGCGCTCAACAAATTACGGAGTGGTCCGGTGATGTCGTAATCAAAGCTGGTCTGACCAGATAGTATTGGACGATGATGAATCGACAATTATGATAAATATACCTAAATGACATGGTCAAAAAAATCATGTACATGTTTATGATTTTTTAACTCTTCCTTTGAAAGTCCTGTTGTTTAAACATTTCGGGATTTTTTTGACCTTCTGGAGTTAGAATATGGATCATTTTACGAAAGATGAAGTCGGTTCAAAAGACAATACACGATAATAGCAATGGAAAGCAATTCTTATATTTTAGATTACCTGTCTTTATATTTTGAAATTGCATTTAATACCTAATTAAGGTAATATAATGAATCATTTATTAACGTTACGTTAATAAGACTTACTTACCGTAATTACATAAACTTCGTTAAGAACATTGTGGAAAACTACAGAAAAACGTGTATGAAAAGAATTCATTCGTTCATCTTTATCTGTTCACCGTTGATTTAGAGATCAGATAACCCTCGCTTTTACGTAAGCAGGTGTAATTAGTAATTTCTGGTATAAATACGTGTAAATCGACTTTAAATATTTGTTTCACTTTTGTTTGAATAATATTAACGTCACTATTCTCGAAATAACTACTGGAGCAGTAATTACCATTTCGGCTCGACTCGCAGAGGTTCGGTCAATAGCCAAGAACTTTGTAAATGATGCTGAATTTCTGCTCCGTCTAATTATTATTAGTATACTCGTCTTTGATTTCTATATAATAAGCCAAGTGGATGTTGCGAACATCAATACACGTGAATGATAAAATCAAATATTTTCGAGACGAGATCACGACTACATATATTTCGGATTTCGGAGTAATGTATTATTTACTATAAGTATGATGTTTATGACGTCGATACATACATAGATTTATTTGTAAGTATGCAAATTGAAAAAGACAATACAACACGAAATGTAAGTATTTAGTGTTAATATTTCGTCAGTATTAACTTTAACGTTACTGTCATTGGTTATTTGCATAACCCATCCGTGAACAAAACCTGTTTGCTGTAACCAGGAAACGCCATTAAAATCACATAATGGACAAGCAAACGAGCCATGGATAATAGGTAAATAATATTGTTTGTTGCACTTCGAACTGATGTGCACGATTTGACACGCCCGATTTACTCGACTTTGACAAGGATCATTGATGTTACAGAAATGTTCTGTAACTTTTATGACCCACTTACAAAATAGCTATCACGGCCTACTTTATGTATTGGAGCGTAGCTATATAGACTTCTAATCGCTAATCCGGTACGCAAGGCTAAAGGATTGTAATAGCTTACAATTCGACCAATAATTAAGACGTCATAATTTAAACGTGAGTAATCGTCTGAGTTGAACTCTACACCAATATTAGGAGTCACGGGAATTACTAAAGGTGGACTAATGTCATGACAGTAAAGGAAAACATCGTGCGAGAATATAGGTGCCTTGCCTGGACTTTAGAAATATATATGTAAAAGCTGTTGCGGATATTTGTCATTCTAAAAGCAAATCTACGTCCCATAGAAAGATTTACCCAACCAGTGACGACGAATTTCTTTTCATATTAATCCCACAAATATCTACATATTGTACATATTATAGCACATGGTTGAAAGGAATTGAGGAGTTGCTGAGACAACTAATTTGTAAACTGCATACGCATAATAAATATATATTGCAAAAGCTTATTGTATTCGAAACCATAGTGAATTCTAGGAAAAGTTGTAACAAAAGCGTCCCTGAGCGTATCCAATAACACGGTTCGAGTTAACACGCGAGGTTACATAATAGCGTTATACTGCTTAATTTATACAGCACAAATACCTATATACCATCAGTCTTCAAACAAGTTGTTTCCAAATACTTTTGTTTGGTCAATCTAATGTAATCATGTATTTGGAGTAAGTAAAAGAGATTTAATGATCCTTTTAAAACAGAAGGAAAAGAGAAATCATTAAAATTTGTCTGTAGTCTTTTAATGTCGTGTCGTGTAGTCATTGGTATTTTAATGGTTAAGCCCAATCTTGCATAAGACCTTTTTTATAAGAAATTAATCATCCAACAAAACGAATAGACAAAGATTTTAGTATTGACGTTTAACAAAATAAGAATAGTTACGATAATTATTAACTTTGTTTACGTCGCCCTTATTTACTACTTCCTAGATGTACTGATATTAGGTTTACTGTCGATAAACATTATTTGCCCTAAGATGTAGAACGGAAGAGAAGCCAAGGCTAAATCGATTGGTTTAATAATTTACTGGGTTAAAATTGCTATCTTGATCAGCAGAATTAAATTTCTCGTTCGGTTTGATTTGTAGAAGGTACATAGACCATGTTTGATATGAGATGAAGTTGGCAAGGACAATGATATGAGCGATTTGTGGAATCGGTGGTATGTAATCCTACCGGTTTTTTATATTCAGTCATTTAATTCGATCATCTAATAATAATAGTCTGGTTTAACCAGTAAATTACCAAATATAATTCATACCTGTAATATGGCGATCTAGCCGGAACCTATTAAGTTTATTTTTGGTTGGTAATTCTATCGACGAAAAGTTTATTTCAATCAATGAACGGTTGCTATAAAGTATCGGGAATCGACTAGTTCATATTTATTAATTCAGATTTAATTATATAGTTTCATTATATAATTATTATAAGCTGTTTCATAATTATTGTTAATATTATGAAATATTCT
This sequence comes from Cecropterus dorantes dorantes, assembly GCA_018249915.1. Lineage (NCBI taxonomy): Eukaryota > Metazoa > Arthropoda > Insecta > Lepidoptera > Hesperiidae > Cecropterus > Cecropterus dorantes. The sequence goes on from DWLI01004884.1 coordinate 7,042, forward strand.
TTTCACAATTTCATAATTTTTGCGCAAAATCTGTAATAACGTTGTAACTTCTTTAAGTTGGTAATACTCATTTATTGTTATCGATTTGGCCTTGCATTTCCTGTTGTTGACCGATGAAAATTTGAGTGCAAAACACTATATACAGAGTATAGTCTTGTCATATGAGTATGGCGTGCTATATTAGGCATGTTTTAACGCCGGGTTCAATGCCATCCCAAATTGCTGTGGACGCTTAACTGTGGGGAAGCGTTTCTTACACCTTTGTTAATTATTGTATCGTCCTTGTATATGAAATTGTTTGATATACAAAATAATTAAATTATTAAATTAATACTATTTAAAATTACAATAATTTCCAAAATTTGTTTTGAATTTTTACCACGCTTATAACTAAGGTTATCCAAAATCACGCATGTATCTAGACATTCTAGACTCGACCTTTATAAAAAAAGCTTTGTCAGATTATCATCTATCCAACATTCTCATGATGCATACGGATCCTCATGGTCAACAGGGGCTAAGCATTGAATGTAACACCAGTCACTTATTGGCTTCGGGAATTAACTGTTAGCTGTACAGGTACATAGTATAAGATATATATTGCTACATAATTGAGGGCGAAGGAAGTATTTGGAAGTACCCAAATTATTTATTTATTATTTACAAACAGTAAGTGTTGTACAAAAAGACCGCTAAAAAATTCCATAGTTCGAAATTTTCATTTCATTGTTTGTTGCACGCCTTGAGAATAAGTAGTAAATCCAGTAAGTAATGAAATAAAATTAATTGCAATATGTCAGTGTCTTTTGCTATACTGGACTCATAAAGCACGAGACTTGTTTTCAGTACTGGTGACCTTAATAAATACGAGACCTTTATTAAACGCGGTGATTATAATTAGTAGGGTTTCGGAACTTTTGGCAGCCGGTCGACATTGACTTGCTCTTCACCTAAAAATGGATCAAAAGTACAGGATGTAATAAACTAAAGTCCTTGTCACAGCCATAAAGTAAAGGAATTGTGAGGTAAGCATTGTCTGGTAATAAAGCAACAGGTGTTAACTACCACACTTGCCATTATTGCATTTTATTAATCTCCTTCACGCTGTAATTTTTACCAAACACCCGCAAAGGAAATAAGAAAAAATACTTTTACATGTCTAGAAATATTCCTAAATGAATCATAATATTAGCAGTAAATAAAAATGGATTCAATTTCATATAAATAATATATGACCTTCGTAACCACAGAACTCAGCAGAACGTATTGATTGAAATCAATACTTTTATACTAATATTACAAAGCATAGTGTTTGTTTGATTGAACGAGCTAATCTGAGGAACTACTGGTTCGAATTAAAAAAAAAAATGTATTGAATAGTCCATTTAATGAGGAAGACTATAGGCTATATTACATCACGCGTTTGTTTATTTTCTTCTTATTTAGTCGCGAGTGAAACCGCGTAGCACACTAGTACAATATTAGTGTTAAAAGCATTGCTTGAGAATCCTAAGAATCCAAGCAAATCAACGTATAAGACACTACTGCTAATTTGTTAATGGAGCAATCAATAATACTGATGCATAATACTCGTGGTTTTGATAAGCCAATCCAATCAGTATGACTCACATTATTCATAGGCGAAGCTAATCAAATAATACACTTTGTAATGGTTTGATTACATTTGTTTTGCAAGCATATACATACATACATCTCTATTTTTATACAGATTACTATGTATTGTATTTAAATTTACGAATCCCATTTAGTATTGTTCTTTTGGCTTATTTATATAATAATTGGGTTTAGAATAGTTTATTTTGGTATTGTACATTCTTAATTTGTATTGGAGTATTGTAAAATTTGTATTCAATCGGTCTGTTCAAATAACATGTTCTTTTCCGAATAGTAGGTATGAACTGTGCACAAGAAATCTGTAGTCTTGTGCAAAATTTAGCGCATTTAATACGCCAATGTTTCTTGCCAGAGTTTATTGCTAGCCAATCTTTTTATATCAGACACTATTGTTATTGCGTTACATCTTCCTACCCGAATATCCATGGTCATTTGGCTATTTTACCGTCTTAACGACAATTTTAATCTATTTGTATTCCAATGTATTCTAGTATGTGTGTACTCCGGCGCCTTTATTGTCCCTGAAGGTTGTGTCAGTGGCCATCGGTAAATGACCTTTTGAAGGGTGAAACCTAACCCGCCCAGTAAGGTTGACGCCCTTGGACTTCGCCTTGGCTATTGAATACAAAACCCATAGAGGTTTTCCGCCGCAATTGTGAAATCTTGAAACCGGAGAATGTTGGTCGGGTGACAATAGTATCACGGAGGGAGCTGAGATTGGACATAGCCAATGATTTTACTGTTTATATTAAGACTAGGTGTACTAGGCGGTTTCACCCGCTACTAAATAAGAATAAAAATCAAACATAGCGTGATGTTATATAACCTTCCTCAGTAAATAGACTATTCAATACTAAAATATATTTTAAAATCGAACCAGCAGTTCCTGAGGTGAGCCCGTTCAACCAAACGGACTACTGCTTTGTAATATTAGTATAGATTATAATGAATATTACGTTTCTGATGGCAATATGTAAAATTTCGATTTATACATCAATTTTTAAATTCATTTTCAATAATCAACGTATATAATACTGTACATCAATATTAATGTTTAATAAATATTTATTTTTAATTTAGAAGTATTTACAAATTTAACAACAGCTGTAGAATGAGTTATTTTATTAATTGCGATGAGCCATTTGTAACATTAATAGTATATGTGCTTGAGAAAATAAGTTATGGAATTGAACCTTCCAAGTCTTCTCATTTCATGTGTGATCCTTTGATAAAATTTGATACGAGAAATATTAAAAAAAAACATAAATAAATCTTCGTATTTAAATATTTTTCTTGCCCTTCAAATATTAATAACGCCACTGATGTGAAAATAGAAACAAATTTCTAGAGCTACAAAAAAACATACAATTAAACGTTATAAGTTATAAAGATTACAATAGAAAAAACAATGACGAACATTCAACCAGTAATAGACTTCATTAATAGAAGTTATGTTGACAACATTAAATTCTTAGTTGATAAATTGCTCCGAGCGGAAGACGCAGAATTGAGCCAAATTGTTGCATCTATCCGTAGATCTCTTAATATCATTTAATTATATGTAATTTGGCGTGTGAATATATCTCTAGGTATGTAATAAGAATAGGTTTTGTTTTTCTCTACTGTTCGATTGACCAATTCATTTACTTATATCATTTGTTGTGAAATAATCATGATATTAGTGGACAGTGACGACAAATTTAAACAATGATAAATCTAATATATAAAATTCACATGTCACTGTTTTCGTTGCCATACTCCTCCGAAACGGCTTGACCGATTTTGATGAAATTTTTTGTGCTTATCCGGTATCTATGAG
>DWLI01004885.1:0-10493 GCA_018249915.1 Cecropterus dorantes dorantes
ATTTTTTACTTTTCTGTGGCATGGAAGTCGGTGATATTTTTTGTTAAAAATTATTTATGTTTGTTTATTTATTTAATTTGTTTGTTTGGTCCCAGGAACTACTGGTTCGATTTAAAAAATATATTTTTTGTGTTGAATAATCCATTTATTGAGGAAGGCTACAGAGTATAATAACATCACGCTATGTTTGTTTTTTGTTTTTTTTTTTCTTATTTAATACCGGATGCAACCGCAGGGCACTGCTAGTTTTTATATATATGTATAGATAAATTGTAAATGTGTGGGCTCATTTGCTGCTCCATTCAACGAGAACAACTCACACACCCTCACCATTTCAATTTCACTCTTACTCATTCAAAAGTCAGTTACAGTTAAATATAATATTCCAATAATAACCCACATAGTATTTGCATACAGCGACAAGTTGGTATCAGGCCTTGGTCTCAGCCATTCAATGGTCATTCAATAGTCGATCAGGCATAATTAGTCACGCAGATATCACTGATCTGACTGACAAGTGCTCGCCAACGGAAGTACTCGTATGGGAAAGTTGAAACTATTTCTGTCTTTTTTCTGTTTTATATACTGTTTACGTTGTCGGGTGTCCGGCTACTTAGTCCGCTGTAGGTATCGAGCGCAAATATCTACGAACATTCTTAGGGTTCTGTAGTCAAAAGGTTAAAACGGTATACTAACTAAGCCTCTACTGTTTGTCAATTTATCAAAAAGCTCAATCTTGTCAAGGATATTCGCTTAAAGTTTTATTTTACAGAATTTATTTATTTTATTTATTTAAAATAATATTTATTTTACATAAATCTCAATCATATCAAGGATATTCTCTTATAGTTTTATATTTTCTTATAGTTTTATTTTACAGAATCTACAGTTTAATGTATTCACCGCTATTACAACAAATACTGAAAATAAAATAGTTTATAACCACACGCTTACGTTTTTGGTTGCAATGTGTGGACGAAAAAGTAAACGCTGATAAGTTCGTTAAGGGCATTGATGAATCACAAATGCGTCGCTTCTACCGAGGACTAAAATTGTCACTTCATAAGAAAATTAGATAGCAACCACACCCTTTCATCGCAATGCAAGGACTGCTTCATGTTGTAAATAGGTGTGACGGTGGTACTGTACCGGTCGAACCCTTTCCCCCGTGAGGTTATCATATAGTTGTAATTTTTAATTCATTTCGATATTATTATTGGTAGATATAACAAGCTTATAAGTATTTCTGTTATTATACATAACAGTGCTATATCCGATCTTAAAAGCTTCTTAAATATCTGGTATTCCAACTAGACCAAAAGGATACTTGTGAAATATACTACCATACTCAGTTCTTCATTTCCATTGCACTAATTCCCTTAGTATTAAAGAAACTGCCTTAAAATATGTTACAAACTATTTCATTTGAAAATTATACAGCAAAATGTCTAACAGGTGGTCTCAGAGTGATCTTTTGATCATTCATAAAAAATAAATGATCCATATTAATAAAAACTGACAATCATAAAATATTTTATGGAACCAATACGATTACCATCGCACGGTTACCGAATTGTGCCTTAAACGGTTCATAAGAATACACGAATGCGGGTTGCACAAAATGTATTGGTCGTATCGCCGGCGAATAACGAGAGGCGAGATAAAGAGTGTCATGTTTTTTTTTAAGATTAAAGCAGCAAAAGAGCATGCAGTTCTGAAGGTGTGTGGCCACTGCCGTCCATGGGCACCTGTAAGCAGCTTCATACAAAACAGAGGTTCCATCTCACTATAACTAAGAGGACTAAAATGGTCGCCTCTTATAAAAGTGAGCCGGCAAACACTGTATGGAAATAGGTGTGGCAATGGCACCTTCCCAGTTGTTCTATACTGATTCTGTCACCATCAAAGTTTTTACATACATTACAATTATAAGCTTGTTCAGTTCATCAGATTTTGTCGCTATTTGCGATTTATATTTAAAAAAAAATTATGAGTATATTTTAATGGTTCTGATATTATAAGCAGATGTAACAGTAAATTTGCCTTTTATTCGACACTGCAAATCTAATAAACGACGTAAAAATAAAAAGGAGTAAATAAGCAATGCTGTTTATATACATTTATTTTTATTTTTGTTTCATATTTTGCTATCAAACAGCCTGTAAAATATGAGACAGTGATAAAAAGTAGAATTATTTTAACCATACGCAATATTCAAAGTTAAAAATATTTTTTCAAAATATTGATATTGATATACGAGTTTATTCTAGATTTCCGGAAAACCTCTCTGGTATCAATCACATCTGTCTCGTCTTCATTTTTATATTGGCATTCAATCGCTTGTAAATCTACAAAAACTCGCATGCAGTGAAACAAGTGCTGTAGGGGCCACAACAATAAGGTATTGCACAAATAAATGATATCGTACTTGTAAATCGGTATGTTATTGTGCTATCATCGTAAACGGCGCTCGTAAAATTTCTGGTAGTGGGGCCCGATAACGTTTGTTTCGGTAGTATTTATTGGCGGTGATCTCACTGCTCATAAAGATAAAAAGGAACACGGTACGGTCAGCAAAATATCATATCAGATTTTGTAAATTTCCAAAAGTTAAAAATATGTTGGATTCTAAGTGGTTTTCATTCTGTTTTGCTGGACACGGCTGGCCTCAGATTGGAACAGAAGGAATACGGTACTATCAGAATTACGCATTATCTGCATTTTAGTTCAAAAAACGGAAAGTATTTAGGATTCAATGATACTGGATGATCACAGGCATAACCATGACCATAAGCGATACTACAACACGCAGAACAAATGCGCGTGGTATGAAATTGTATGGTCGCAAAAGTAAATGACAAATAATTTCAAACATGTCAATATATCAAAAATATTATTTGTTTGTTTGCTTTGATTTATTGAAGATCGATCTAAGAAATCTACTCCAATACATGTAGTTTCTGATTACTTATGTTTTAATTTCTGAGATTTTTCTTTTATGTAGTAGGTAGATTATTTATGTTTTGATTTTTGAGATTTCTCCAAGTATGATTTTTTTTGTGAACGCTACAAGCGCATATTTCTTTAATACAACTATTTAGGTTTTACCAATTAACGAATATGTCAATCAATAACTTTAAACACTTTAACAAATTAATGTGTTTTCAATAATCATTAAAATTATTATTATTATCGTATGTGAACTTTTTATAAAATTTTGGGTAACTTTGCTTTGGCATTTTTGTTATATCATATGTGATATACCAAATTGTGCCCATAAACATTATTCATCACAATAAGTAAATAGCAAATCTAATATTGATTAATTAACTTATAAAGATTAATTATTATTTAGGACATTTCTCAGTAATTTCGTTACTTACTTTATGGCGGTCGATTTTTTATACATCGACTCCTATGATACCTTCGCCATAGTTTTGCCTGTCAATGGTGTTTTCTCTGTCGTGTTCTGGTATCATTAGTATGTGAAGGACACGTTGATCTGTAAGTCATTTGGTAAACACTGCCGCTGTAATCATAATTTCGAAACCACGTACCGTCTGGGAGTTTATTGATCATTAATTTACTACAACAATTAAATAAATAAGACATATACCTTACAAATTACATTACACAACTTGGGAAACGTAAGAATCTCATCTGGTGTGAAACCCAAGCCGGCAGACATCAATTGTGGTGATAATAAAATCATCTTTAAATGTTTTCAATATACATTATCTCATGATTTTAATTGCACACTCCTGATAAGTGAAACCCTGTTTCCCGTGTTGCGTTTAAAATGTAAATTCACTTTTTTTGTCAATAATTTCGTTGCCACAAGTTATCAATATCACAAAGTGGTAGGCTCTTTTGCCTTTGATTCATAGATATGGTGAATAGATCTTATAGAAATAATTATGAAATCCATATAGGTTATTTGTTTATACTCGTACAAATATACTATATTTAAATGAAATTCGAATAGCAAAAGAAGATCATTATATGGACACTAGACCCATGCATGGGCTTGAAGTTTTGATATGAAATACCACTGCTTCAACAGCCGCTCATAGTAATATATTATCAATCACAGATAAGATTAGTATCCTATTGCAGGTAGGTTTGCTACCCTAAGAGACTAAGATAAAACGTCTTGGATGAGCACGTCTTCCCTACCGTATACTTCAAGCTGGAACAATCAGTTAAAATTTGTCGTCATTAAAAACAAAATATTATAATAGATATTTTACCTCATATGGATGGATTAATGAGTCAATTTAATCATACATATTTCTTTTAATTTGAAGGGAAAATGTAAATATGGAACTTACGTCATAATATACTTACTTTGTCATCACTAACTTAGAAATATGAATAGAAATAAGTTCGAAACGAATACATTTTAAGCTAAGTACCTTAATGTGGAACTGATACAAAGGCAATCTTGTACAATATATTATAGACAAGATCTGAAGAGGCTCATTAAAAACGTCACCCAGTAGAATGTTAAGGCGCTTCATTTCGCGATAACTGATCGTACGTGAGCAAATTTCTCCAACCGACAAAGTGGACCATTCACCTCATTATAATAAATCCTAAAGATCAAAAACAACAAATCATTGTGCGCACTATCTCGATCCATTCAGACCCAGAAGGAAACTCAGAAAACAATGTTCATTTAACGAATACCAAAGTAAGTCGGTCCAATAATTGCTTACCTCCATTTAGACGTTGCATGAACCATTGAATAGGACAATTTGTCGGTGCACCCTTTAGCCGCTTTAGAAGTAGACATTTCCAAGGGTCCGTGCGGAGAGCTCTGATACCTCGTTAGTTATCTTGCGTTGCCACTAAATAATTGTAGCAGAATTGTAGAAACTGAGCCCGGTAATGAAATCGGACTTAACGCTTAGGAAACTAAAGTCGCAACTAGCTTGGGACGTGGAACAAATAGTATGGATACTGGTAATAAGATTTCTGACTTAGTAGTTGGAAATAGAATCGAATATGAAACGAGAGGCTTGCTTTTTTATGAAGGGCACAGTTTGATTGATTTTGAATCTAAGAGAGATGACGTTAAGATTGTTAATGAAATGGGTGATGCTGCGGAGTTATTTTTGTGATATGCCGCGTGGTACGGAAGCAGGCGCAATTTAACTGTCCACAGTCTTTATTTACTGGTATTGAGTGATATATTTACGGACAAATGTGATGGTACAAACGATTCAGATGTGTCGGCGATATTTCTTGGTTATTTTCACGTTGACCTGACAAGGGCCCATACTGCCGAGTTGAGTTACTCCTCTCGATTCTTTATTTTAGCGAACTTACGAGACAGGACAAGAATGTTGTATGTTAAAATGTTTCTAAAGAGCTGTACGGAGACGGGGAAAATATTGTAAAGTAATTTAGACGGACATTTATATAGGACGCTTTTGACGTAATTCTGTGACATTTTTTTGATCATTTTACTGCTTCTAGAAGTACGTACGTACTTCGTAAGCCCTAGACAGCACCTTACTAGAGTGTTATCCAGAATCCATCTATTTGGTAGTGAAATACCCTTGATCAGGAAGGGGGTATGAAAATAAAATAAAATTCATTACGAAAATTTATTGAAAGTATAATATTATTAGCTATTATTTTATCATTATTTACGATGATGTAAATAATTTATTATTTACACCGCAGTTCCTAGCTATAAACCTTTGTAAGTAAAATTGATTGTGATTGCCCAATTGTACTTATTTCCATAACTACTTAATACAAGTTACAAGTTCCAAGCGATTGCTACATGTAAAACAAATTACAGACCACCGTGACTCAAAACCGAATTTTCCAATCCAATTCCAATTTCTTTGATCTTGTCTTCTTTAAAAGAGCAATAAATTGTAATCAATAGATCGGCTATTAACGACACCAATTAAATAATCATAAAATAACATCAATAACTTCCTATAATATATCGTGCGTTGCGTGCACGGTGTATTATTTATGAGCTTAAGATGTTTAGCGTCTCAATAGAAAAATTATGGCCCTAGGAAAAAGAGCGGTCTCAGAACTTATATCAACGATATTTTGAGCCCGCTTGTCGGATTATAAGAAAATATCGACCTATCAATAATCGTAATAAATACTTCGTTAATAATGTATATGGGAATTCTGTCAGCATGTGCTCGGATGTGGAAAAAATGTTCTTTTCATTGACCATTTAGGGAAAGCTGTTTATACAAGTCACACTAACCCGTAATTTAAATTTATCTTACATAGTAACTATTTTTTGCATTATCTAATGTAATCGAGTCCTCAGAAGAATTTTAAAATAGACTGCCATGTTAAAAATGTCTTGTCTTGTCATGTCTGGTAAATTTTAAAACATTTTTAGTCTTTAAATTTGACATGGCGATGTAACGGACATATTTATTTGCAGTATAAAGTTCATAATCATTCGTAACATTTCTGTATAAAATTTCTACGTACATACGTCCACGTACACGTTTTTAAGATAAAGTCGTTTTGATGAATATTTTAGTTGTTAAAAATGTATATGTTACATATTAAATGACTTAAGTACAAACTATCCATACCTGTTTACTTACAAGGTATCTTAAGAGCGTAAAATAATAAAAAAAGTTACAATATCCACGTTAAAAGGTTCTATAATTGAAGCTATAACACTATCATACTGCTATGAAATTTTATCGTAAACAAGGCTCATTCATTCATTTGTTGATCGACTAAAAAACCATGACACTGCGTTTGCGCATCGACGTCGGCTGCCCAAAGCAATAAAACGTTACTCACAAATAGTTTTACATTCCCGAACTAGCCCTCTTCTTCTTTTTCAACAGAAACAACAGAGACAAAACATGTTTAGGAAGCATGTAATTGAATTTAGCAGGGGCAAGTGATCGTTGGTGTACGTGAGATATGAATTAAACGATCGCAGATAAGCTTTAGATCTTGTAATGGTACAGTATATCTTTTTAATTGGAAGAGTTTTTGCTAGACGCGTTCTTGGTGCGGAGATATGTGAGAAAAACGCATTCTTCAATGCTATGCCATTCATCTTTGTGAGTTTGCGGCTGGTGCAACAGGGAAGATCCAGCGAGCACTAAATACGATTGTCTCAAGCTAATTCTACTATGACTGACAATTTTATATAGCACATAACTCTATATTTAAAGCATTAAATACTTATTGACGAGTATATTAATATAAGTTACGAATATAATCAATTACAACATTACAATATTGCATCACTCTTAAGAACCTTACAAGAGGTTTTACAATAAGTACTTAAATTAGCTCAAATCAAACACAATACAAACAACAGTTTTAGTATGAACACCAGTTTTAATCGCTCTCTGCTTTACACTTGGACTCAATAGCAAGAAAAGCAATATTGTAGATTAGACTGAAGTGTTGACGTTTCTGTTTCCGAGGAACAAAGTGGTGTGAAATTTTTTGTTTGACATAAAAATGCAGCAGAGGCATTTTGTAGTTCGATTTGTAGGCAGCGTGCTCCGCATAGATTTTAAACGACTTCAAACAACTTCGCGTTAAACGTTTTTTTGCAAAAACAAACCGGACACGGGAGTTTAAGAGCCTTCGGGACTATAAAGTCGGTTTTTGTGACAGAAAACGACAAGTGGGATAAATAAAGTTTACATAAGAATGTGTATCAGTTCTTCATTGGAATACTGAGTTTCTGGAATCGAGACACTATGAGTGCTTGACGAGGCAACTTCACAATAACAATTAACGAAGTATTTTATGCAGGAACAGAGTAGTGAATATTTCATTATGTAGAAAAAGAAGCCAACAAACATTTGTTCCTTCTGATTTAATGACTAGACTGCGCTATACATACCTACAGAATGTCACAAATATTTTTCTTCACATTTGCTATTTAATTAATATAATATACTTAATATGTTTTTTTATTAACGTATTTAGTTCACGTGAGATTCAATTTTGTCGAGGTGTATTATGTGAGGTCGAATATTGTCGACATAAACAAATCCACGACCGTCTGCTGCGAAAAGACCAGGTTCAACTTAATTTTAAAGGTCAGCTGCAATACGAAGTACACTCGTAATATTGACCCCACGCCTAATCGTAATCATAAATCTAAGTAATCTTCGGGTCAAATGAAACACTGCTAAATCGCAGGCGGCTGGGAGAAGCCATTTGCGTCCAATTAAAGGCGAATAAATTGGCGCCTCCCATGTGGATATCAATAATCCCGGGGCCCGTGAGATCAGTTTGTGTGTACACCAAGGCGCGGGAATATGCCAAAGACTAAATATGTAACAAGAAACGACAAGAATCAATATGCAGTTAGGATCACTTATACATAAGGTGACGGTCTTAGACTTCGGTAGTAACAATGCTTCTATAATCAACTTATAGATAGAACCTATGTTCTATATGAATTGGCCAGATGTCCATGGGCGGCAGTCACCGCTTACCATAAGATGTTTTTGCCATTATGCTCCTTGATCAATATGACAAAAAAGTAATAAATTTTGCTAAGTAAATGTACAATAAATGAGTGTGAAGGTAATCTGTAAAGATTGTATCATATTAACTTCATAGGTAGAAAACGAATATGCAGTTCAAATAAGTCTTCCAAATAAGTATCTTACTTGAAACTTACATGCTTTTAAATCTTATCTATCTTTTAGTATTGGAACTATAACTTAAACGAACATGCCTTTATTAATTGTTGTATTGTCATGAATACCCTGATATATAGATATCAATAGAAATAGTTCTAGAATATGGTTGTATTAATATTGTTATAAAAACTATAAACGTTGTTAGTCGTACTATAATCATACGTAATATAATAAATGTAAAAGTTTGGGAGGACGCAAGTATTACATCTTCACGCAAAAACTACTGGTCGATTTTCTTAAAATCTGGCACACAGATACTTTATTATCTTGATTAATACATAGGATACTTACTACGGTGATAAAAATGACGAAAGCGGACGGAGCGGCGGGATAATTTTATTAAGACTGTTAACTTTTCGAATAATACCGTAAAACAACAACACGACAGAGGATAAATATTAAGCGACCCCTGAAAAGTAGGACGGGAAAAGACTCATAAAAATAACATTTAAGTTATTAATTTTTTTTTAAGTACGGTAAAACAAACATAACAGAATTAACAATATTCGGGTCCTGAAAGGTATAAAACGTATGTTCTATGCCTAAGGGATCCTCTGCGTACTTATCTCTAGACCTAACACCTTGACGTGGTTTATAATTTATGGAGGAAGCAATAGCTTCTGTTATTACGGCAGCGTTATAGATTGCAATGCTAGTTGGTCCCCCGACACTGCTCGTATCATCCCGCCGGAGTATTTTTTGTTATAATGATTGGTGTAATCAATTTTAATACAGCAATAGACAACCTCATGAGACAATTTTAGTTTATTCTGTTCTATTTTTATGTACAAGGCTTTGTTTTTGGTTGTACACATAAACGCTAAAACGCTTTCTACACTCATAGTCCCACACTAGGATTTTCCTGTGTCGTGGGTACCATGGACACATAAAGACAAATATCCAAACAATAATCTAAACTCATAATTCAGATGTTTATCTGGTCTGGGATCGAACCCGGGACCCAATGCGTGTCAGACCGTCATGGTGACCGCTCCGCCACGCGGGTCGTCACATGTTTTGTTGTTTATTTAAACAAAACAAAATGATTTAACTTAGTATATGGGTTGAGTTTGTGAGTTTTTTTCTATTTATTTTGTAGATATTCCCGTGCCCAGAGGAGGGCAAGTATGGAAGCTGCATCCGCCTGGATAATGTATATCCCTATTATATACTCTTGTCAATAAAAGTGTTTTTCCAATACGAATTTAATCAACTTGTTAACTTTCAAAAACCGCGCGGTAAGCTTGTTTTATTCGTAGCAGCGCTATATCCTTAGTACCTACGAGTTTATCACGTTTCCAAAAAACAATAATTGCTTACTTTGCTTACTAATAATTGCTTTACACATTGCAATCTAAATTGCGCGTCTAAGTTTTTGTTTCGGTCATACTTCGCACTGTAAACGTAAACAAGGATTGTTTTTTTTCAGTATGGAAGTAGCAAACGAGCATGCAGCTCACCTGATGGTAAGTAGCTACTGCCACTCATGGATACCTATAATCAAACCTAGGTAAGATCAAAGTCTCACCTAAAGTTAGCCACAGATGCGTTGCTACCCCTGAGGATTATGATGAAATGCCTCGTAGATGTATGTCTCCCTTACCACACCCTTCAGACCAGAACACAACAGCGCATAACACTGTTGTTATGAGACAGTAATTGGTGTGGTAGTGGTAGACTTGTACTGCAAACAAAAGCTACACTAACTCTTTTTAATAAATAATCCTATATTATTTTTTGTTTATTTATTTGGCTATGTCTGAATAATTACCAGGATATCCTTGATAACCCATTTAGTGTAGGTGTCTT
>DWLI01004886.1:0-10493 GCA_018249915.1 Cecropterus dorantes dorantes
GTTTTATATGAAGTTACTTACAGATGTCCATGGGCGGCAGTGACCACTTACCATCAGGTGGACTGCTTGCTCGTTCGCTACTTCAATATTATAAAAAAAAATAATCCTACATTGATCTCTTATTTGATCACAACTTGATCTCTTATACAAGCTAGGAAGTAAAATCGTTAGCGTGATCCAGAAAGGGGTACAGCGCCATCTAGATAGAGCGCTGACAACTGCTTTCACATTCTCGTTCCATCGAGATTCAAATCACAATTCTAAAGAAATTTCCCTTCAAAATTCTAGATAAGATTCGAAATATCGGAGTTTAGAAGGTTAATTTTAATAGAATGCTATCATCATTTCTTACTCGATGTTACATCTATAAGTAACTTTTTATGAAAGCAATGTAGTTTCATAAACTATCTACGTCTAAGCGCACACAGATTTAGTTAAGTAGCTTACACACTGTCCAGGTCCCGCCTTACACATTAGAATGGCTTCTAATCGGAGTCACGGGTTCAATCCCGACAAATGACTCGTAGCAAAGCTACTAGATATTTTATGCATATTTCACATATTATTGATAAATATTGTTATATATTACGTGGAATAAATAAATAATTTTAGGATGCATCTACGGAAAATACTAAGAATATTGATAAATATTGTTATACTTTACTCGGAATAAATAAAATATTAAGTATTTTATAGAAAAAAGACAATAGAGACAAGCAAAATTGAAAGTAAAACAAATAAAAATATATGTTCTTTTTTAATAAAACAATTCAAAATTATACAGCCTGATGGAAAATAAAGTATTAGTAACTTTAAAAGGTTCAAGTTTTTAAATCAAATGTCGAAAGCGTTAACGTATCATTTAAATAAAAAAACTCAAATTGCATATTTCTATTTGTCATTAAGTCATACAAAAAGTATTACAATAAAAGCAAAAAAAAAAAACTAAACAGTTTTAAGACATTCGGTTTGGTCAAAGTTTTAAACTGTTTACGGCATACAATTTATGTTTTTTATTTACCTAAGTTTCAAATTGATTACAATGAACGGAATTAAAATACATTTATTAAGCGTTTTCAAGTTATTCCACGGAGCTTTTAAGTCGACCACACACGTGTACCGCTTCGAAATCTTTGTAAGCTCATTAGCCGTTTCCGTTAATTAATTAAACAGCCTTAAACGTTATCTTGATAAATACGTGTGAATAAACCTTTTTCTACAAATACCTTGTCGTTAAGCCATTAACTCGTCAATTTGGCCATAAACAATAATAATTAATAGTGCATTAAGTGCTTTCCGCTTTAAAAACGAGCCCTTTATTCGAGTTATTGAGCTGACGCAATGTAAAGGTAGGGCTTTAGTACTAGCGGATTCTATATAAAGATATTAAAACTCTTTGTGGCTCTACGCTATTTTTTCATTTAACTTTTCTGACTATGTAAAATCGTAGACACAAAAATTAAGAAAATCATATTGTCATTTTACGGGTCCATACTCAAAGAATAAAAACGAGACCCTATTACTAAGATAATAAAAAAATAAGAGGGCTCCATATAACAAAAGTTTTTTTGGTCGTCTTTTATTGATAATGGTACGGAAAGTTTCGTGAAACCGATTTGCTCGTAACCGATTTTTATATTTATTAATTAAGATTGGATAAAAATATCTACTACTCGACCAAGCTAACTAGACGAACGAAAGGAATGCGGTTCACTTTCCCCGTTCCGCCTCACCCCGCTCTCGTCCTAGTACCGTTCGCGCCTAAACTCCCTAACCTGTTTTGATTTTAGATAATAAAATATATAAGCAAATATTAATTTGTTGTACTCATTAGTTTTTGTTAAAATGATAACCAAAATTAGTAAAGAAAGTGGTGTTTATGTATAAATATTTAAAGCAGAAATTTATTACAGAAATTCAAATTTCATTGAAATTGACATTTTACAAAAAATGTTATTTGCTATTTTTTTGTCATCAGTACTCGCGAACTTGCTAGTGACGTCACGTTTGATATTCGTCTAGTTTGCTTGGTCGACTTATATGTCATTAACTGACTACCTTCGGAAGAGAGATTATCTATTCGTCACGTATATTTTTTTATGTATCCTGAACATACATAACATAGACCATTGTTTCCTCGTCTTGATCTAGCCAAGTATGTTGAGCGCCGACTGCGGGACTATGTACAATGTACTGTGTATGTAGTAAACCAAACTAAGTGGGACTATGTACTGCCTATTATTTTTTACTTTTCTGTGGCATAGTAGTCGGTGTTATTTTTTGTTATTTTTAATGTATGTTTCATCATTGTACCTGCAATTAAAGAAGATGGGACTCGTTGTCGAAGAGAAGATTATATTCCTTAATAAAATATATGTACCTATTTTTTATCTTATATGGATATCCTGTTTTTTATTATTAAAATGATTAATTATATATTGTTTCAGATTGGAACCTTAGCGGGTAATCTCGTTTTAAAACATGAACATCCTGATTTTTCATCCGATATGTTTCTTCTTCTAGAATGCATAGGAGCGACAGTTACACTAGGTAAGAGGTTTATATATTTTTTTATCGAATACTAGATTTAAAAGGTGGAATTACTCGCCTATATATAAACACCCTTTCTACAATCATAGCCCCGCACTGGGATTTTCTACTGTGTCGCGGGTGCCATGGTGCCATGTCGTGGGCGACATACAAAGACGAATACACAAACATCCAGACCCAGAGCAAAAATCTAAATTCATTATTCAGGTCTGTCTGACCGGGGATTGAACCCGGAACCCAACGCGCGTCAGACCGGTATGGTGACCGCTCCGCCTCGCGGGTCGTATTTTTGAATATTATTATGGCATACTTACATCAAAATACTTTAGGAGGACCGAAAACGCCTAATATAAACTTATATTATACTTCCAATCTGACATTTCAGTCTTTGATTTGTTAGTTCTATTTTATATTGCTTCAATATAAAAAAGGATAACAACAGAGAACCCACTTTAATCAACCTCAATAAAGATTTCTTCTAACTAAGATTAATAGCAAATGGCTCCATCGAGGACGGTAATGGAATGTCTTTTCGTTAAACTATTGACTCACTGCATCGAACAAAACAACTATTTTAATCTCTTTGTGGCGAAATGTACATTTGGAAGTTAGATTTACACACACATATATATGTGTTAGTGTGTGTATAACAAGTTAGAATATGTCTCGGATCTCCGTTACTTGTATATGAAAGTAAGTACAATAAATAACCTAAATAAATATGTATATGGACTTCTTTTAAAATAAAGAAATAGAAGATAAGACAGAGATATATATTGATTGTATCGTCTTATATTTCTATTTAATGTATGGTACAGATATAAATCAGTACTGCCTTTAACTATAAAGGAAAATATAGTAAGAAAACCTATATGTTTTGATTTGTTATTCGTGAAGTATATCAATCCATTATTCCTTCACATTTTTTTTCAATCCTTCCATAGAGATCCGTGCCCAGAAATGGATTGATAAAGGACTAACTTCAATTATTTGTTGCAGTGGATCGAGCTTTAACCAAAACAGAAGTAAATATGACAACGTTTCTAAAATCCCGCATAACTGGCAAAGTTATAACCGAAATAAAACTACCGCCCTTATCACGGCATTATGAATTGGTAACTTATAAGGTAATATTTTTTATTGTGTAGAATTACGAAATCCGATACCAAGTGACCACTATCGTCTATGGACACCTGCGATAAGCCCCAAATGAGAATATACTTCTACCTGAGTTAGACCAGCAATGCGTCTCTGGGCTCTCGAACCGCCTCGAATAAATATGTCTTACGTACCACACCGATGGGGAATGAAAGTCCTTGAGTGCGACCACGTTAAGGCAAAAGGAGCACAGGTCGCCCCCGATCAGGTGGACCGATGACCTGAAGAAAAAAGCGGGAAACCCTTGGATTCAGAAGGCACAGGACCGGTTTGAGTGGCGCCGTTTAGGAGGCCTATGCTCAGCAGTGGACCATGAAAGGACTTACCTCACCCTTCGAACTAGAATATAGCAACGCTTAACGCTGTTGTTTCGAATCAGGCATATTCGTGGAAGTAGTGTTGCCGGAGTCGACCCACTAAATATTCTACCACCTAATTTAATAATTCATAGTTAAATTAGTTTTGAATTAATCACGATGTCAACGTACAGGTTTACACTAAATGGACTGTCTAGTGCTTTTTGTTATCATACAATTTCGATCTAAGAAAATTTTCTTATGAAACTAATTGTCAAACTCTAAAATTACATAAAATATTACATAATATGCATCGATTACAGGTAACGCCAAGGGAACAGAACGCTCACGCTGATATTAATTCGGCGTTTCTTTTTCAATTTGACTGTGATCGTCGGAATGTCATCCAAGCTAGAATCGTGTATGGTGGCATACGTCCAACGTTTACCCATGCATTTGCTACTGAACAATTTTTAATAAACAAGAACATTTTTAGTAACGATGTCTTACAGGCTGCGCTAAACCATTTGAATGTTGAAATACAACCCATATACAATCCGCCTCAGCCTTCACCTATTTATAGAAAGAAAATTTCTCTAAGTCTTTTTTACAAGGTTGGTAAGTTTTATAATATTTTTATAGGTTTAGGAGTGACATAATACAATAATATACAAAAATAGGCGTCACGGGAAGCTTGCACATGTGAAACATCGTGTTCGTAAAATTAATGTGCATAATATACAAGATTGCGACAAAATAACGCCATCTACAAACATTACCATGCACTAATTCGAACTAACACAGCAGCCCGCTTAGTTTTGTTCGATACTTAATAGTTCCGATAATATATATCAGGTGGCGCAGAAATACATACGGTGTGACGATCGCCACGCAAACCATCAGGTTTAAGTGCTCGTATGTTTCTCATCAAAAATATTAAAAGGCATATCATTAATTTGTTTCTTAGAAGTCTATAACGTGGTGTGTACTTTATTAATATAATGGCAATTTGATTTCACAAAGTCATATAAGTCTCTTTTCCAATTATCGATCGGTGTGTGTAATATATTTGTATATTTTTGTAGGCAGTTATAAAGCTATGCCCGCCAAACATTCTTAAACCTCGTTATGCATCCGGCGCTACTTCCGTCACGGATGACCGACCGCCGATCAGTAGCGGTTATCAGGAATACGACACGGATGTAAACGACTACCCTTTAACTCAGCCGCTGCTGAAAAAGGAAGGCATGATACAATGTGCGGGGGAAGCAGTTTATAGTGATGATATCCCCGCCATAAAAGATGAAGTGTTCGCCGCTTTTGTACTCAGCACCGTTACAAAGGCCGACATACAATCGATAGACGCCACCGAAGCTTTAGTACGTACAACCATTACGTTTGAGATACCATTTGCTTTATATTAATTTTTGGCATGTAACCACTTTTTTGAATAAAGTTGTTCTGACTCGCAATCGATATTTAATACTGATTGAAAAATATTTATCAATATTTTTTATTCTATATAATTTTTAAGACTGTATGTATGTTTTTATGTGTGCCCAATCGGCTAGATGAATTTTGACATATGACATAATTATCATTGGAATCATCTCAGTTTGCAGGGTGATATAGGCTATATACCTTTAATAGGGTTTTTTCCTCTTGGCCATAGCAGCTGCATGCGTGGTGGTGACCGCAGTGTTACAAAAAAAAACGCTGCAGCCCATCTCTCGAATTTTGTCCCTTAGTCACCTATGCACCCATATTAATTAACAATTTAATGGTCTATATTAATATAATTACCATTTAAGTAATTGTAAAGTAATTGCTTGTTTGAAGTAAGTAATATCATATCTGGATCATTTACTTCAATTATAGAAAGTGAATGGAGTAATAGCTGTGTTGACTGCTGCAGATATTCCTGGCAAGAATAGTTTTATTTTTCCAAATAATGAACAAATACCTGAAATAGAAATATTACTGGCAAGTGAAAAGGTTCAATATTACAACCAGCCTGTAGCTATTGTTGTAGCAAATACAATGGCTTTAGCTGATCAAGTGAAAAATTTAGTTAAAATTAAATATAAGAATATTTGGACTGAACCAGCAATTTTCACAATAGAAGAAGCTTTAAAGGCTCCTAAAGAAGAAAACAGAGTTAAGCCATACACGAGTATAACACCATCGAGTAGAGGAACAAATGTATACAAGATAGTAAGAGGAAGATTCAGTAGTCCACGTCAATATCACTTCATGATGGAGCTGCACACGACAGTGACGATACCTGTGGATAATGGTTTTGAACTTCACAGCGCCACTCAATTCACGACTCAGTTACAATCTGCTGTAGCGCGGGTTCTTAATATACCAGAAAGTTTGTAAGTCATACTTGTACTTTCATCTATTCATATTAACTCAGTGCTGAGCAAAATATTTTGTGTCTGTAATCAATAAGATAAAATATTGGTACATTTCATAATTTTATGATCTACAAAGTTAGTCTGAGATAATTTTATGATAAAACTTACTGCTTCGATGAAATACGAGAACAAAAAAAAGTTTTTGACCTTTGACCTCGAGTATTTTTTTCCAACAACCAAAACGATGAAAAAAATGTAAATGTTATTTTTAAATATGCTTTGAACAAGTTTACTCATTATCAGCTTGATATCAAAATATGTGCCTCTTATTTTTTGGTCTAATTTGCTGGACCGGACGGACCGGACTCGTCATATATTTTGTTATCCATGGGTTTAACACATTTATTACTTATTAGTATGCAATAAAATTTTATTGCGTATTAGTAAAGCATCCGACACAAGTACATTTCTAGTTACGCGATTAGCCTACTGATGTGAAAACTGTTCTTACAATGCTGTAATTTAAGACATTTGTGACAGAAAATATTGTTTCAGCATTATAGTGAAGACGAGGAGATGTGGTGGCTCGTTTGGCAGTAAATACGTACGCAGTAACTTGGTTGCTTGCGCCAGTGCGTTGGTTGCAAAAGTATTAAATATGCCATGTCGGATGGCTATGCACTTGTATGATATAATGCGCGCTTCTGGTAAGCGGCCAAACAGCAGACTTGACTATGAGGTACTGCTATTTATTTTCTATAGTTTAATGGTGAATTGTGACGCGTATTTTTGAATACTAGTATTTTACGGATATGAAGATGTGCTCCTCACGCAATCAAAAATCTTTAAATTGTACAAGCAGTTAATGTAAAGTGATCATCGTTATTAATGAATTACATATCATGTAACTTAAGATTTCATATACCTATCTCAGCCTACGATTGAGTCAATTATTAAACGAGGTAATTTTGCTAACATTATGTAAACTCATTCTATGGACAGTCATTTGATGTAGATGTTAATATTGTTATTTTAAATAATAGGGCAAAATATCATGTTAAGATTCCATATGCATGTGCAAATAAGTTTTCTATGAATTAGTTCCAAATGTTTTAGAATAATTTTTAGAGGATTTAAGAAGAGAGAAGGCTTAATTTTTAGGATAAGTTTACTTTTAGATGTGGATACTGTTATTATTGTTATCGCGAAATGTCCACTTACAACGTCGACCCCTTTGTAATACGTACCAGTATCATTATTTTCGTTTTTCGTAAAAGGTCTACATTATCCATTTATAAAATTTATTTGCGATTTATTAGGTAAGTGTGGATGACAATGGCGTGATTCAATACTTGGACGCTGCATGGTATGTTAACGATGGACTTTCTGTGAATGAAAATGAGTGCCTGTTTCTCATCGGCAATTTTCCAAACGGCTACGATGTCACGCGTTGGAATGTGCAATCATATTCCATTAGAACAGATGCTCCGACTAATTGTTTTATGCGAGCTCCAGGTAATATCCATTGCATTACTATAATATATATATACATAAACTTGGCTCACTTGTCGCGTCAAACTCACGTTTGAGAGGCTTCGCACCCCTTCACGCTCGACCTCCCAATATACACCCACTCCTTTGAGAAATCGAGAAAGTTAAGCAACATTCTCGATGTCCACCAAACCACCAAAGAAAAATGCATAGTGCGGTCACTGAAGACCAAAGGCTGCACCACAGCCAATAACACCGGTGGACAGGGAATCCACTAAGGGAATTGCCCGGGCAAAAAGGGGTTCCTCTAGATCCGGAGACCCTACGCTACGCTATATGAATTATTAGTAATGTTAACTATTTGGGTATAATGTGATTGAAAATACATGAAATGGTATTGATTTTTAGGTGCCATGGAAGCAATATCAGGAATCGAACATATTATGGATCACATATCTGTGGAAATAAATAAAGATCCTGTGACAGTCCGCATGGTTAATTATAGCCACGAAAATGGCTTATCATCATCAATGGTAACGGATTTCTTACAACGTATAGACTTTAGTCAAAGAGAAGCCAATGTACATGCGTTTAACACTCACAGTCGTTGGAAGAAACGAGCCATTAAGTTCACAAATATGGCATACAGCGTACAGATTCCAGGAAACTTTATTGTTTTAGTAAGTGTATATTATGGAGATGGTAGTGTCTCTTTAAGTGTAGGTGGCATTGAAATGGGACAGGGACTCAATACAAGAATGGCTCAAGTGGCGGCCAAAGAACTAAACGTACCCGTTAAAAATGTTACCATCACTCCATCTTTTAACTTTGCCACGCCGAATTCTTTTGCAACAGGCGCAAGTATCACCACTGAGTGTTGTGCCCGCTCAGTTATAGATGCATGTAATCAGATTAAAGCAAGACTTGATCCAGTCAGAGCCGATATGCCGAATGGAACATGGGAGCAAATAGTTTTTGAAGCGAATCAACGAGGGATATTATTACAAGCGAATTCCATAACTGGGCCTAATACACCTGGTATACGTCCGTATAAAGCATACGGTCTGGCCGCTATTGAAGTTGAAGTAGACATACTAACGGGAAGGAAGTGGATAGTGAGAGCAGATGTTTATGAAGACTGCGGACGTAGTATTAATCCTGCTTTAGACGTCGGTCAGGTAATTTTTCAGTTTTTTTCAAGAATAATTGAAATTTGAAGAATCATTCAGTATGCAATAGATATAAATTAAAGTATTAATATAATCGAAGACGCCTTTGCAGCAATATATATGTAGATTCCTTTTATAAACTTAAAATTAGTTATTTCAGTTTGAATGCATGTTCATATTATCTTATCAGACGTTACTGCATAAAAATATATAGTTATATAGAAATATACAAGTATATTTATTGAGCTAAATATGCATAAATGAAGAGAATAAACATTTCTGTACTTTGCGTACAATAAAGATAATTGTGAACATTATCATTTTTAACCAAAAGTTTCTACAACGTAAATAGTGCCCCTGATCTTTTAATGCGATAAAGTAAACTTTCGACCTTCTTTTGATATGACCTAAGTACTGTGAGAACAACAATTGCTTGTTGAAGACTCACATTATCACGCTAGACCTTGCTATAAATGCCCGATGTCTATATTTGCCTTGAACATTACATAATTTTTTTGCAACATTTTTTGCGTTAATTTACGTTAACATTTTGTAAGTGAGATGAGCCTGTTACGAGTACGTACTGTGTATGTACTGTTTTTTCTACTGAAACTTTCGTAACAATTTTAACCCCAAAAATGTTAAAAATTTTACACTTTAATTGTTTATTTCCCTATTTACAGTATAGGTAACATTAAAAACTTAATTTAATCTACATTTTATAAGTACATTAAGCACACCTTAATTTCTGTTCAATTTATCATTTAATAAAATAGTACTTTGCTGTAATAGGTGGAAGGAGCTTTCGTTCAAGCGCTGTCATTATGGACCTTGGAAGACACTATATACAATGAGTATGATGGAAGACTGTACAACTATCGTACTTGGAACTATAAAATATATGGAGCGAAAGATATTCCGAATGATTATCGAATATATTTGAAACGCGGATCAGTGAATCCTGACGGTGTTTTAGGTTCAAAAGGTTAGTAAGTGCATCAAATAATCAACTTATGGTTTAATATTTACCAAACCATTATGATTATCAAATCTTTACAGGTGGTAGGACTCTTTGTGGTTCGACTCCGAAAGCACCACCGACATATCTATTTCTGCCTAATAACATCATTTTTTTGCGCTGTTGTTGTGTTCTGAAGGGTGTGGTAAGACTTTTCCGAGGCATTCCATCTTTAGTCCTCAGGGGTAGCGACGCATCTGTGGCTAACCTTGGGTGAGACTTTGATCTTACCTAAAAAAGAAATCTTGAGTACTGTATATCGTGCCAATTTGTTGCATACTGTTGAATACTGTCACTCAGGACAACCACAAAATACACCTCAGAGACGGGGTCAACAGTTGTCACTTATAGCCGCTGCACATACGAGTAACAAGTCACTTACTCGCTTTCGACAACCATGATAATAAATTGCCGAGCAAAATGTTATTTTTACCAGGCGGTAGGATGGTTG
>DWLI01004887.1:0-10493 GCA_018249915.1 Cecropterus dorantes dorantes
GCAGTGACCACTTACCATCAGGTGGACTGCATGCTCGTTTGCTACTTCAATATTATAAAAAAAAAAGTAAAAAAAATACGAATGAAACAATTCAACCTTTACAAAAACTACGAGTAGACTTGAGAAACATCTGTGGTATCTTCACCACGGTTTACTCTTTGGATGAGGCTGAGAAAGACAAAGCGAAAGCTATCCTTTGTTCACTAAAACAAGAAAGTTTGCAAGAAAGACTTTCTGTGACCAACTTCGTATGTCCATTTACTTATGTACATACTAGTACAGTTCGCGTCGTCTTGTCCAACAACTGATAAATGTTCGGGTAATTATTGCCATTTTACCGGGTTATCTATGAACATGGTCGACAAAACAGATTTCAGCAGCGACAGAACTTTATCTTTGTGCCTTGCTAACGTTACATACAACTAACAATTACATACAAACGTTAGCCTAATTTTCACCTTTTATTGGGTTTATTAATATTGGTTTTGACGACCCGCGTGGCGGAGCGGTCACCATACCAGGCTGACGCGCAGTGGGTTCCGGGTTCGATTCCCGGCCAGACTGAAATCTGATTGATGAATTTAGATGCCTGTTCTGGGTCTGGGGTTTTGGGTATTTTTTGTATGTCCATGGTACCCGTGATCCTAGAAGAAAATCCTAGTGCAGAAAACTCTCAAATTATTAATCAAGTTAAGTTTACTTACACATTTTTATATATTTATCGATATCATCAAATAGATTTCGATGTACCTACATATAATTATACCAGAGGGTAAAGTAATTATTTTGTTATTAAAATTTACATTTTCGTGTTCAACCTTTGTTAATGGATAGATAATATTATATACCTATAACCTTTGAAGAACAAAGCGAAAATTACTGTGGGCGGACTTTCCGCTCGGAACCGATAGCCTAATAAACTTTGTCTTTATCAAGTTCAACTTGCGAACTTGTTATTTTTCTTTCACCTCAATGTGGCGACGCTTGCTCTTTCTGTGTCTAATTACTAGCTTTTACCAGCAGTTTTGTTCTTGTTTTATGTAATACAATTTACTTACACATACATCACGGAGAAGATCAGTGCTTTCTACAAATACCTCTTTTTTATAGTATGGAAGTGGCAAACGCGCATGCAGCCCACCTGATGGTAAGTGGCTACTGTCGCCCATGGAAACATCTGTAATCAACCCTAGGTAAGATCAAAGTCTCACCTAAGGTTAGCCACAGATGCGTTGCTATTCCTGAGGACTAAGCTGGAATAACTCGG
Organism: Cecropterus dorantes dorantes; assembly: GCA_018249915.1. NCBI lineage: Eukaryota > Metazoa > Arthropoda > Insecta > Lepidoptera > Hesperiidae > Cecropterus > Cecropterus dorantes. Next base: position 1,268 of record DWLI01004887.1, read on the forward strand.
AAAAGCATGTCTCCCTTATCACACCCTTCAGACCAGAGCACAGCAGCGCTACTGCTGTTATTAGGCAGAAATAGGTGTGGCTGTGGTGCTTCTGGAGTCGAACCACAAAGAGTTCTACCACCTTCTGACTTAATACTTTTTGACTTATTACCACGTTTTACGTAAAGTTTTGAATACGAATACCTTCTCAAAGGACACAAATGCCAACATTCACGGGGTGAAGACGACCTGCCCTTACGTCCTTGGCCTATTTAAATGCCAGCTTCTATCTGAAGGCAACTTCAGTTCGAATTACGTTGAAGTGTAAAAAATTGGAGAGAATAAACTTCACATAAATCATGTCTTATTATCTACTCTTCTGTACTTCTCGGGCTTAGACATGATTATATTATTAGCTGGAGATGACAGAAAACGAAGTGACAAACTGTTTAGGCTTTCAAAGATAAAATAAATATTTTGTAACACAATTTGTAAGTGCCCCCGAAGTCTAATCTTACTAATATCATAAAAGCGAAAGTTTGTAAGGATGTGTGTGTGCTGGTGCAAAATAAGGACATTTCATTATATTACCGTTCATTATATCTATCTAGAAAGGTAGAGACGTTACCTGGTTCGATTCCTGAGAAAAAACTACCACACCAATTTCCATCTTAACAGCAATGCCTAACGCGTGAGATTAATTTCAGACATTCCAACTTATCTCTTCGGGGCACCAATGCATCTATAAACCATTTCAGGCGGGACACAAAAACTATTTTGCAGTTTAATTTTTCTTAGAATGATAGTAATGATAGTGAAAATTGGTACTTATCATCAAATTTATTATATTAACAAAAAAAACTAAGGTTTCAATGTTTTTATGAGTAATGAATCGAACTCACTCCAACCTCAAAAGCAACACGATAAATCTATAGGACTAAAGAAAGACCATAACTAAGCCCTGTCACAGAGTACCAAGCACCAAGAAGAATAAAACAGGAAATAGGCACGTGTTGAACTTTGTGAGATGTATCCTTGGCCCCGTGGCCCATTTAACTGAGGCCTCGCCAAACATCCGATCCTCAAACATGTGTGTCACATATAATACGATTGTGTACGCAAGAATATGTAATGCCTACGTAATAAGTTGGGACAAAGTGGCAAATCTTTTATCGCTTTTGTCATTTTTGAGCTTGAGATGAAAGTATCATTTGACATTATATATACCTAATACTTATAGCTTATATAAGTGGATTTTGTTATGGTGAAGGAGCAAGAGGCGACAATCTTAGTCCTCGGGAGTAGCAATGCATCTGTAATTGGCTTCAATCCTATTGTATAAGTGGATTACAGATACTCATGGGCGTCGGTGACCACTTACCTTCAGTTGATCTGCATACTCGTTTGCTCATTCAATCTTATAAAGAAAAAACAACTGAGAAAAAATAACAACGGTAGCATTTTTTTATTATTATTTACCGAGTATAACTCTACCATACATACATAACACTACTGCCCTATATTTCTGGAGTCGTGCAATACGATACTTCCCGAGTACTACGCCGCACTCCCGGAGATTGTCAGCTGTACGCATCTGCAGATCAATACCGGGCGACCGCGCGACCCGCCCGGGACCACTGGGCCTTGGCCCGTTTGTCCCGGAGCTGAGCGTATCGACCCATTGCTGTCTCGAGGGGATAAGTTGCCTCGAACGACTTTTTATATCGCGAGTGACTGCATTCCATCTGCGGTCACTGTTACTCATGGACTTCACTCAATCACTTCCAAGAATGCATGATGGACTCTCATGTGACATTATGTATCTTGAGCATTTTTGTCTTATCATGAGTTTGTTGGACGTATTTTATAAGCGATTAAAGTAGCACAGAAGCATGCAGTCCATCTGATGATAACTGGTCATTACCGCCCATGCCCAGAACATGGTTTAATCTGAAGTCAATCACAGATGAGTTGCTACTACCAAGGACGATCATGGTCGACCTATATTAAATCGTGTCACATGTAGGTTCAGCCACTTTGTACTGACCACTTGGTCTCTTAGCTTGAGAGAACTCTAAGAATTGAATACTGATCACTCTGTCTGCCTGATCCCTTACATTTTTAGGATGGAATTTAAATGCGAAGGTACTTATCTACTTACCAGATCATTTACTCCCAATATTTCCAAGTTAGGTACCATAATTCATATGGAAAAATCTAGATTGAGTAACACTGTTTATTTATTCATCAAATGGTGTAGGTACTGAGTGATTCACTCGAGTTGTAATTAATCCGGCGACGTGAGTGCATTGTGTGGTTTGCCTGTTTTTGTATCGACGGAAACCGACCGGTTCAATAGAAATAAACTAATTAATGCTGACGATTATATTGTGAGCTATTACAATGGTTTTAGGTACATTCTGTTTGGTATTTCGACTTTTCCTTTTCCGTGGCGCACAAGTATTGAGCCACGTCGTATAGCAATATAATAATACTCAATGTGAGTTAATAATAGTCTCCGTCCGAAGGTCGTTTTTTCCGAACCCGAAGCTGTTCTTCGGCTATAGGAACAACCTTCTGCCAAAGTCGAAGGTTCAAAAACCTAAAGAAACTCTAAAGTTCTAAATTGTAAAATGAAGAGAGAGAAAGAAAAAATAAATTCTAAAAATTCAAAATTCGAAAAAGTTCTAAATTGGCTAAAAGTGAAAATTTTAACGATTTACAAAATCTTTTGTATATAAAAAAATATGTTGATTGTATTTAAACGATTTAGAACTGATAACAATTACTTTGCTTTTTTTCACAGGTGACATTTGAAATAATATGAATTTCAAACCCAACTTATAACCCGAACCCACAAAGGAGAGCATTTACCCCTGTGCTTCAACATCTTCAATGCGTAGATTGCGTAGATGCTTCAGCGTACATTTGTTACAGTTCCTTCAATTTTGGCTTTTGTTAGAAACCTTCGGCTTCAGCAAAAACTTCGGCCCGTTTTCACTGAAGCCGAAACTTCTGCCGAAGGCGGTTTTTTTGACCGAAGGTAACCGAAACGGAAGCCGATGCTTCGTTTGGACACTAAAACGCTGTAACCCAAATAACGATTAGTGTCGGTCAGAACTGAAAATCTTTCGAGATTTGAGAAGTTTAAGTGGTCTCTCAAAAAAGGTGTTAATTTTAATGGTGTGCAAAATTCACTAATCGTAGAGCCACGGGAGTCAAACTATTGGAAGCAGTTTTTTCAGATTCATAATCTGCAAAAATAAATAGACATAGGTGCTAGTTACAGCGTTTCCACTATTTTACCTCGATATTATACTGTTTTTTTAAAGCTATTCTAAATATAAAAGTCAAGGAAATCTGTAGTTAGAAATTTTAGTAACTTGATTAATAAAGAAGGAATATTATATTTTTTAACCGACTTCCTACGGAAGAGAGGTTCGTCACGTATATATTTTTTATTAAACATGTAGTTGTTTTAAGAATTTATCGACTAGGATAAATATCTATATTAATTTGTTATTATGGATTCACAATGTGGGTCATAATCGTGATTATTCATAATTATATGTATAATAAAAAGTCATATACTGCTATTTCAAATATAAAACAGGTTTAATTGCAGCGGTTGAACAAAATTTAAAATATCTAATGGAATATTTGTAACTGAAAGTGACATGTACTTTAGAAAAGCACTACTCTTTTCAGGTTTCAAAAAATTTGGAGATGGTCATCCCATACATCATTAACATTTACTGCGGTCACCAACATGTATGCCAGGCCTGGCGACTATTGACAAAGAATAACATTAGGGAACCATCCTTACAGATATTTCTACCGGGGATTTCCGAATTGTGAAAAAAGTAACCTAAAAGCCTGGGCTTATATGTTTGTGGGCCTAAAACTGTCATATATTCAATCAACAATTATTGCACTATAAACCTCTACAAGTTTTACTATACCAGTTGATTTAGAATCCGACACGCCATTTCAGCATTATATATCTGTACAACACAGCAGACTAGGACAGTAAAGTATGTACGCACGTGTACCACCATGCTGGTATACTTTGAGTTCAAAACATAAATTACGATACTCAAATCTTACTAATAGTAAAAGCGAAAGTTTGTAAGGTTATATGTCTGTATCTTACTCTTTATATGCAATAACTACTAGTTAGATTTCGCTGAAATTTTACTACTAGATACGTATTACCGCGGTAAAGGTGATCGAAACGGACGGAGCCACGGGAATCGACTGATATAACATATTTAAGAGTCATACATACTGTAATATTTAATTATAATGTTGATGACATTCCCAAGAATACATACGTTCTTAAGTAACTAGCGTGAGTATTGTATACATAGTTATTATGAAGTGAGTAGTTAAATTTAAACACTGACCTAACTTTTCAAGTAGTGTTATTTTGCCAATAGCTGACTCACGGTGATTTGACCGGAGTTTCTACTGTCAACATGTACACAAATATATATTGATACGACGGTGTGTTTACAATAACGTCAGTTCTTGAAGCTTATTTATTTATATGCACCGAATTCATCACGTTTTTAGGGTTCCGTACCCAAAGGGTAAAAACGAATCCTGTTACTAAGACTCCGCTGTCCGCTTGACCGTCTGTCTGTCACTAGGCTGTATCTCATAAACTGTGATAGTAAGACCATTAAAATTTGGCGCTAACGTCAAAAGAAGTATAACTTCAATAAAAACTTCAAACTATAGAGTCCTGCGTCGAAATAGTCCAGCAATCGGAATATGACTGTAGGCCAACAACAAAAAATAATCAATTTATGAGAAAAACATACCTAATTATTTTAATATTGTTTACATTTTTTGTTGATAACACTAAAGGTCGTCAATAGACTCAATAGTTACCAAACCTGAGAAAAGGGTACTGACCCGTCTTATCTTTGCCTATTTATAGGTAAACCTACTTGTATGTGTTGTGAAACTATTATTGATACATTGCTCTTCCCTCAAAATAATAATAAAATAAAGGTAGGTACTTTAGTTCAGTCTACCACGCTGGGTTAGTGCGGATTACTAGACTTCATAAACCTTTAAGCTTTTGATGAGAAACCTCGACCATGTAGGTTTCATTACGATATTCTCTTTCATAGTGTATACATTTTTAATTACCTCCCCGTTATACATACAGTGGTTCTACGACCTGGTAAATCTATACTTCTATACTAATATTATAAAACAGTAGAGTTTGTTTGGTTGAACGGGCTAATCTCAGAACTACTGGTTCGAGTTGAAAAAATATTATTGTGATGAGTAGTAAATTTAACGAGGAAGGCTATAGGCTATATAACATCACGCTATGTTTGTTTGTTGTGTTTTTTTTTCTAATGTAGTAGCGGGTGAAACTGCAGAGCACAGCTAGTCTGAGATATATGTAATTCACTCTTGATACACACATACATTAAAAACAACAAGCACGCACTTCATTTAATGGTAAGGGCCCACTGCCACCCATGGACATATAAATCCTAATGAAATCTCGATAAGATCCGAATCTAACCTGTAGTTAAAATGATGCGTTGCTTTCCCTAAGAACTTAGGTGGAAAGCCTCGGATATATAAGTATGCTCTCCTTACTACACCCTTCAGACCAGAACACAGCAGCGCATAACACTGTTATTAGGCAGACATAGGTGTGGCGATGGTGCTTCTGGAGTCGAACCACAAACTGTTCTACCACCTTTCCTTATATTCTCACCGTACAGGACAGTGAAAACTTTGTTCAGACGACTATAACGTTATCGCGACAGATACAAATCTTTCAGGATGTGCGACACATTGAGAATCAGAAGTAAATAACATTATCGCAAGTCGTGCGCGATATCTGCTATTCTGGGGATTATGATAGGAATTAAAGGTAACAATTCTTCATTTTCGTTGTATCTTCCATAAGTCTAAGAGTTCTTCTACTGCATTCTGCTTGAAAATTCCAATTCCGTTTCTCTATTGCTAAAAACAAGCTTGAAGTAATGTCATTTTGTTTTACGTATTTTTATCAGAAAACTCTTTCTTTTGATACCCACATCATAGGGGTCCATTAAAAATAGCTCCGCCATCTTGGAGATTCCTGTTATAAACATTTTTACCATAATAAATTGCGAATGAAAACACCAATGTTATAACCATTTTTCCATTAAAAATTCGCTGATGCAAGTAACGCCAAACGTGGCTTTACTGATGTACTCGTATAAAAACCACTTGTACGTGGTTGCCGGCTGTCGATATTAGTTAGTCTAACCGTGATGTTATTTCCATTAATAAACTTTATAACAGTAAAGTGATTTATTTTTTGTAAAGAACCCACGGAGCGCCATCCTAACAGTCCGCCATATTAGATTGAAATGATGTCACTAAACTTACCTATAATGCATTGTCATCCAAAAAGTGTATGTCAACCGGTCCCTGAGAAGAGGTTTAAAGCTTGTAAAATTGTCTCAAAACAGCATCAACCTCCACGTGAGTATATACATAGGTATGCTGGCGGGGCGAGTGATAAGAGATAACAGCGTCCGTCCACAAATAGACACATCCTCTGGAAAGTGATTCACATACGATGCGGCGACCCCGAGAGTGACAGTTTCAGGCCTTATGGTACCATTTAATAAATAATGTCATCAACCTCACTACTTTAAAGACGGCGAATTCTGTCTGGCCTTATTCCGGCGGTATCACCGTCACATTTATTTCTGCCTTACAAGATTTTTGAGCGATGCTGTGTTTTAGTTTAAAAGGTGTGTTAAAGAAAAGGCACTGCATATCTATCTGGGATATTAATTATTATTATTGTGTTTCATGGACTACAATGGCTACCTTCACATGGACTTCGTGCTCGTTGTCCACTTCAATGACAAAAAAACATCATAATCACCATTCCATTATTTTCTATATCACTAAGTATCAGTATGTGGATGTGAATTTTGTCATGTACACTAGGATCCGTTGTTAGATATAAGCTCGCACCACTCTTAAATTACAGATACAACTTAGTTTTCAGTTGTTTTAATACTTAGTGAAGAAGAAAACATAAGCTGTCTAAGATTATCGTAAAACTCAAAAATCGTAAGTGTATGGAGTTTACGAATAACCATTTCGCAGGCTACCCTTTTCACTTTATGAGGAAATCAGGGATCCCATCCCAGTAATGGCACAGAAAGCGGTATATGAGGACAGAAAAATAACCAACGAAGATTTGCGCGAATCGATGTGTGAATTTTGTCGGTCTATTGTCACACATCGAAATCTAGAACCACATACTTTGCCACGCACACACAAATTTTCACAAACTTACGCGTGTACAAATGTTTGTCTACATGCGAGTGCCCCATGTTTTTTATACGCAATAGTTGGCTACTTTCCTCGAGGAAAACCACCTTATGATCTAATCCCGGTCGTTGTATACAGTACTTACTATCAAGTAATATTAACTTAGCTCAGTTAGACCCATAATATGGACTTGCATTTTATTTTTAACCGAATTATCCAACCCCGGTAAATCCCCGTGCACAGTTTTAGTGCCTTAAGCGTAAAACATATAAATATTTCAATAATAGCGTAAGTTTCCTTAAATTCTGTATCCAAAAATGTTTGTTCGTATTCAAGATTAGTCTGAGTAAATATAACAACACACAAACAAATAAGATATATGAAAAAAACAGTATAAGTTTCGGTTTCTTGGATAAACTTATTAAAATCTGTCTATCAAGGCTGGAACATCCTCTAGCACCCATCTAGCTTCCGACATTGACCTCTTTGCTTAACAACATAGATGTTTAAGGAGCTAAGACGTTGCAAATCTGCTGGTTCCGTCATAAATAAATGAGCTTAATCCGAAAATCAAGAAAAACAACGCTGAAAGATGGAAATTCGCTTTACGCTGCGAGAATCGATTTAGGCGTTAAGTACAAATGAAGGCATGTGTTCGCTTTTAAAGGACATTACAAGAAATTTCACCGCGAATTGTAGCGAACTTCGCTGAAATTCGCTGCATGAGATGGTTCTTGAAGCTAATGTCTCTTGGTCTTCAGATAAGAGTACCGTATGTAGTAAGGCAATGCTAAGTTTACACTTGACATGTCTCCTAACCGGCTCTAAGGCGAAACATATCGCGAATAGACTCACCAAAGATAACAGGTTACATAATCAATCGCGACTGGCAAACATCGCCATATCGCCGGCCACACTGTAGATAAACAAACTCGCTGCGTATATACTTTATCGCTCAACATTGTACTCGTAGAGATATAAATACATTTGTGTATCGATGAACTACACTTGTAAACAAATTTTCGGTTTAGCTGAGACGGAAGACCAGAACTCGTTTGGTAAACACGTAATGATTCTCTGTTACCTCCTTTGAAACAGTTTTTTACCCGATACGCTCCCGTAGGTGTTCCGGGAATTAGGGAATTACCTATGAATCTAAATCTAAATCCAAAACAACGGTTCTACAAAACTTCATGAGTAAGAAAAATAATCAGTACGAATATGGAAATAAGTTATGACAATAAAACCATAAATATTGGGAAAAAAAAACTCGAAGTTAATTAGTTTTTGGTTTGGAATGTCGACAATTACTTATCGGTCCTTCTGGGCTTCTGCATAACCAATCCACGTCCTGGTTAATTTTTACCGATATTATTTACTAGCTTATACCGGCGGCTCCGCCCGCTTCAGTCATTTACATCCAAACAATCGATATCATCTGTACTTAATATTATAAAGCAGTAGAGTTTGTTTGGTTGAACGGGCTGATCTCGGGAACTATTGGTTCAAATTTAAAAAATATTTTTGTGTTGAATAGTAAATTTATCTAGGAAGGCTATATAACATGCTATGCTTGTTTTATATGTATCTGCGGGTGAAACCGCGAGGCACAGTTAGTAAACAATATGAGTGCAAAATTTCAGCCAAATCGGATCAGTTTTCACGAAAGAGTATACATACATTTTCACTTTCGCTTTATTTAAAAAAAAAACGCTTTATACGCTCATAGCCTAACGAGGATTTTCTCATGTGTCGTGAGTACAATAGACACGCAAAGACGAATACACAAACACCCCGACCCAGAACAGAATCTAAACTTATTATTCAGGTGTTCGGTCTGGCCGGGAATCGAACCTGGAACCCACTGCGTGCCCGATCGGTATGGTGACCGCTCCGCAACGCGAGTCGTCAGACCTTTATTAGTATGATATGATTC
>DWLI01004888.1:0-10493 GCA_018249915.1 Cecropterus dorantes dorantes
GATACAGTAGGTAGTATAGTTATAGTAGGATCACTGTAGCTTATATCTGTAATTCTACATTCTTGAGGAAAATCGATAAAAATTTAAATAACCGCATATTGTTAGTATCCGTAAAATATTAAAATGTATCAAATCAGCGACAATATTCGTCTTAAATCATATACTTCAGGATACTATTCAAAACCTATGGCATGAGAACATTGATTCATGGCATCATATGTGATAATCTTTAAACGATGCACTCGTTTAAAGATTAAGCGTAGCTTTAACTTATACGTAACTAGTAAAACTGTTTAAAAAAAAATAACTGCTTGAAACCTTTTTTATAATGATATTTATGTTTAATTAATTAATTTATTTATTTATTCACAAACTCAAAACTTACATCTAACATTACAGTCTAATTTAACGCTTATATGAGTTTTTATCAAAATAGTCAAGTAAAAGTATTATAAGTTAATGTATATATTTCATTTCATACCAGTAATAGTACATAAAGTCGTCACTTCCCCCTTAATCCTTTATTTCCAGGGGTCATTTTAAAAAAAATATATAGGCTATGTGAGTTTCTCGACTGAGACAATTCAAATGATATGTCATACGTCACAATCGGTCAAGCCGTTTGGCCAAACATACATGTATACATACGCTCGAAAAACATTATTACCCTCCTTCTGACGCTGTCGGGTAAAGATGCAACCCACATTCCTATTTCATACGTTCATAAACTAAAAACGTCCTTAAATTGCCACAACACATGAGAATTGCAACATGGATGGACGGCATAATAACATTCGTAATAACCGGTTTATCGTGCGATTGCTTAGAACTAGGACAGTGTCGATATTAGACGTTCGGTGTCTTGAGACTTACAACTATAATTAACGATGTGATACGATCGTTATAATAGCTCAATAATATCACAGTATCAGTAACAGCTATTGTAATAGCCTGATAAGATGAAATTTTGTTTTCGTTTTAAATTTCATTAAAATAATTATCTTTATCAATATCGTCATCATAATCATCAATAACAACGTTGTCACTCTTATTATTATCATCATCAACCATATCAAAAACAACACCAGAACAATACGTAGTTTTTTATTTTTTTTTCATCGACAATAATAAGTTTATAAGCTTGTCTTGACTTGAATCCATGCTGGATTATTTTTTTACTTTTACATCTAATTCATGTATGTGTTTTATGTGTGATCATACATGCAGTACGATCATACATGTTGTCGATGAGCTTCCGCCTGAGGTATTCCTGGAGTGCTATGACATGGGATTCTTTTAACAAGGTATGAAAAGAGCTCTCCTTCAAAGCCGGCGATTCATTGGTAGCGATTCCCCAGATGTTGCAAATGTTTATAGGCGACGGTGAATACTTTCCATCAGGCAGCCCGTATGCCTATCGTTAGGTATATATATAAAAAAACGTAATGATGCTATTTGATAAACAAACGGCAATAATATATGATAAATCGGTACTCCGGAGCCTCGGTGGCTAATGAACAGTATCGAATGTCGGGGCTGCGGGCGACGCTGTAATAGGAAACTTGATCTTAGTTTCTGTGAAAAATGTGAGTGGATATAACTAGATATTAGACCATATTTTTATAGCTAGACGACAGTAAATGGACAAATTGACGTCTTTAATAAAAATAACCACACTAGTTCCGCAGGTCAGAAGAAGAAATTGTATCTTAGTAATGACCAAGTAATTGGCTTGCAAATGATTTTGAACCGTACTTAACTTGTTTTTCCTCTTTATTTTTAAAACACAATTGACTTTTTCTCATTAAATGTCAAGTAATGTAGCGTAATAATGGACTTAATCGTAAAATCTTCATCATCGTTAAAAATTAAAATCTATTTGAATCATTATAAATTATTTTAATAATGAACCAATATCAAACCAACTGCTGCTCCATTTCTATTTATCAATAGCAAACGATTCAACGTAGGCAACAACTAGTTTACAAAATGGTAAACAGAAATTGAATTTCCATTTGAACTCGAACAGATTTCAGATGTCTAAATGTCGACCGCCAATACTCTCGATTGGGATCGTTTTAGTAAATCGTACAGATCTCCAACTTATCTATAAAATATTTTGTGTATCGGAGTTGAAATAGGTATTTAATTAAATTGGTAATTAGTCGTTGTAAGATAATATAAATGTTACTTGATATTTACGGGATATTTGATTTCGTATTTTGTCTCGAACTAGCTAAATCACTCGTGGTTTGATACGGGACATAAAAATAGTCGCCATCTTTAAATAGTTTTCACGCAAATTGCAATATTTGCTTGTATTAAATATAGCCTATGTTCATCAGGGATAATGTAGGATTCTAATGGTAAAATAATTTTTGAAATCGGTCCAGTAGTTTCGGAACCTATTAATTACAAAGAAACAAACAATAAATCTTTCCTCTTAGAACGAGATAAAATCTATACTAATATTATAGAGTATAGATTTTATCTCGTTCTATCGTGTTTCTTTGTCTGTTAAAGATATTCAAAATAACAATGCATCATCTTTTTTCGATTATGAAAGTAGTAGAACGACATTGGTCTACAGAAAGATATCGTCGCTGCAAATAGTTTTAGTTGTTCTTACGTTTGGGTGGAAAAGCGTAGTTATCGGCTCACATTCATGTAATGCAATCAGATTATTCCTCAGAAGTAGCAATGAACTTTAATGGACTTCAGATAGAACCTCTCTTCTATATTATGTCGATAACGATGTCCATGAGCGACAGTAACCACTTACCATTAGACGGACCTCACACTAATTTGCTACTTCAATCTCTAAAAAAATTGTGTGTGTGCGATTCACACACGAAAGAAGTGAAACTTCTAAAAAGCAGTCTACGAGATATTGAGATGTATATAGATAGGACTTTTTTCAAATATCGATTAAGTAAACACTGCAGCCTATATAATGATGATGATGATAAAATCGTCAGCATGATTCAGAAAGGGATACAGCATCATTTATTTGTGTTTTCTTAACGCATTTTCGTTACATCGAGTTTCAAATCACAACGATTTGAAAGAAGTTTCTTTTCATATTTATAAATTAAAATACCTCTGTATCTAACAGTGGACAAGTATTTTACAAAATTAATGTCCATACTAATATAATAAAGCAGTAGAGTTTGATTGGTTGAACGGGCTAATCTCAGGAACTACTAGTTCGAATTGAAAAAATATTTTTGGTATGAAAAGTAAATGTATCGAGGAGGGCTATAGGCTATATAACATCACGCTATATTTGTTTATTTTTTTCTCATGTAAAAGCGTGTGAAATAGCGGAGGACAGCTAGTCTCGAATATATTTGAAACGTTGGTTATTACATTTCAAATTGAAGGCAACATATGCGAATGCAAATTCTGTTAATACGGTTCAATTCGATTACTGAAGTTAGCCGTATGATCGAATAAATATTCTATCAGGCCGGTGTTAATTGGAATGAAACATATTTCGATTTGAATTCACTCGACTCTAAATGTTTGTTTAGGCCAGTGCTGTGTGTTAAAAATAGAATTATACACACTAGCTTTTCCAAATATGTTGTAATAAAAGTAATTTTATGCTTGTCATGTATATCAACTCAGTTTTTATTATCACAGAACTGAGTAACACGTTGTTTTCGTGTCAGAGTGAAAACGGTAAAGGCCCTTATCAACAACTCTGGCCAAATACAGATAGATTGACTTCACATATGTTAGGAAATTTTCAATCTTCGAAGTTATCACTGCTTCATTAATAAAATTAGATTACATTTTAATAAATACCTCCAGTATTATATTTTTGGTTTTTAATGTCTAGTCTATTTTGTTAATAAAATAATTTAAAGGTGTAACATGTATAGAGAAGAAACAGTTTTTAAGATAAGAAAAACAGCAGTTAGGTTGAAATCAAGAATGGTTCAATAATAGACATTTCTAATTTTTTTAGATTTTTTCTCTATCTGTGAATTAAATTTAAAGGATAGATATTTATAGTATTCGTAGATTCTTAGATAGAAACCGCGGGGCATGTCTCACTGTAAATTAAATCCATTATTTGACGATGGCAATGTATACAGAACAGATCAACTAAACAGAAGCGATACAAATGTTTGGAATTGTCAATCTAACGCTGTCGGGAGCCGCTTCTGTGACCTAAAATCGAGCGGGAAATGTCACTGGGTCACATGAGTATTAGCAAGAAAAGATTCATGCAACAGACACTCCAAGGAGACATTACGGTCCCGTGCGATTATAAAAATAATAAAATACTATATTATACCCAGAAACGCGAATATCAGAATACTATATACAATTTGCAAATATAAAGAGAGGTTTAATCGCTTAAGAGCTATTCCAGAGATCTTTAGGGTATTGAGATAAAGTGAGAATGAATAGAGACATGGATAGGATTCAAATAGCAGATTAAGAATTAATGCCAAATACATATCCCACACATACACCAATGTTTATCTAAATTTATCTGTAAATGTAAGATATATTTTCTGGTGACACTTCGTTGTTTTTTTAAATAAAATTATAAAAGAAGAGACGAATGACATAAATAAACTTTTAACTCAGGAGTAGTTTAATTCAAGTAACTTATCTGGTTCGACACTATAATAAAAGGAAATGCTATAATCCTTTGCGCTACTACAGTAAATAACCGGTTAATATCATGATTCGTACAGAAAATAATTTTAATCAAGACATTAAACAACTGTGTAAAAAGCGTATTAAAAATAATTGATTATTTGACTAATAAAACTGGATTCTGGTTTCACATGTTACATTTTCTAAGTTAACATTGTAAATGAAACTTTTTTGAATAAAGTACATGTATTATGAAGTTTCTTTTGCCGTTTTTTCTGCATAACGAAACACCTTGCGAGTAGCTGAAAATTTGTTTTTTTTTTTATCTTTTTAATTACTTACTCTAAATTTATTTGTCCAACCATTTACTTTTCAACCACAGAATCTTTGAGAATAAATTTCCAATGTCTTATGTGCCTTATTCCTCTATTAATTATTATAACCATTAACTAACATACAAACAAGGTTCTAATACATAGGTGTAGGTAATCTTAAATATATTTGGGATATAAAATCATATTTTGAGTAAAAACAATAGAGCAGTAATAAATATAAGACAAAGTAGCGTATCATTGAACAAAAAATACAAATAAACAGTAGCAATACAATTGTATGGAATTTTCAATCCAGTGCAGTTGGGAGCTGTTACTGTGACCTAAAAATAAGCGGAAAATGTCACTGGGTCACATAAGTATCAGCTAACTATAGTGAGAAAAGTATTAAGGACATTTAAGTTATTATCAAGATCGCCTGTCCCATCGTGGACAAGCTGTTACATTTCGTTTCGGAGAGGACGGAATCGCGGAAACGACTTTTTCCTTGTACCGAAATTTATATAAATGTCATAATAATAGACGAGATGATTGATTTTTGTAAATACTTATTTTAATAATAAAACCTTATTCATGAAAATATTTTTTGCTTGACTGAATAAAATATTTAAAATATATATATTCATAGCATAATTTTAAAATTGACATTGTATAATAAATAGTTGCAAGACTCTCAAGGCAATCAGTTTTTTTTTTTGCAATTGGTCGATAATTTTGTATCGATTGCACTAAATTCCTTATTAATAGTTAATATATATGTTATAAATCAAAAAATATATATATTTTATTTGTACCAACTGTTATTTCGTTTTAAGGTGATTTCAAAAAATTAAGGCACGTGATAAATCTCATTGTAAATAAATAAAACAAATACAATATGTTATTATTATACTTCTAAACCACCTTATGAAATATTCAAGTATTCAAATCAAATCGAAAACGTCCTGAAGTTCGTGTTAGCCAACATAACGAACCAGAAGCAATACAAATGCCTGGAATTGTCAATCTAGTGCGGTTGACGTCTCTTCTGTGACCTAAAATCAAGCGGAAAATGTCAGCAAAGGTCGCTTACAGCTTGAACGCACGAGAAACCAGCAAATTCAATTTTCAACTTCGCAACAAAGTTCAAAACATCTTTGTACAATGAATATCAGGTTTCTTATGCTGTGCTTATGCAAAATATGTATCGTCTTCGGGAAATAGGCCAATTTAACTTGTTAAAAGCTTTATACTGCTATAAATAGAGTTATCCGTTTATAGTGACATTTCTATTTTTTTTTTCTTTTTCATGATATTATAGTAAGAGGAACTTCTAAAGGTTACTAAGCGTCTGTAATAATACATACTTCTTCTAAATAAAAATGATAAACTTTATAAATAAACTTTAAATCTAAAATAAGTGACATAAATATTGTTACCCAGAATAAATTATTTGATTGATTTAATGCATAAAATGTGCGTAGATGATAAAAAGGAGGTCAATTTCTGATTCCACAGAGTATTCGCAGAAAACACTTCAGCGTTTACTGACGAGGAATGTGATGAAGTGAGTTTATGGACGTGGCATTAAAACTTTAATGGTCGAATCCATTTCATACGGATTCGTTCGCCAGTAAATCTCAATCGAATGGAGGCAGAAACGTTTGAATTTCATTTGAGAAGCAATTTTTAACAGGTGCTTGCTAAACAAATGCAATTGTTACACTACGAACTGTTACGGTTTTATGCAGATTAATAAAAGTATACTACCAGTGATGCGTCGTTACCCTGAGGACTAAGTTGGTAGACGTCGAATAAGTATGTCTCCCTTAGCGCACCCTTCAAACTACAGTATGTCCAGGACATACATACAGTATGTACAGGACTAAAAAGTAGTATCCTACCGAAGGTCGATATTTATTCAAATTCGAAGCCGACGCCGAAGGTACAAAAACCATAACGAATTCAATTCTAAACTGGCAAAAACTGATATTTAACGAATTTTATTTTAAAGATTTTTGGTTTTGTAGATGAGGATCTACGTTGATTTAATATAAATAACTTCTAGAGCGGATTAAAATATATTTGCTACTTTACTAAAATAACAACAATTTTAATAAAGTAAATTTCATACACAATTTGCGACGCAAGCCTAGTGTGTGCAATTTAGATAACGCAGAAGTGAAACTTTTGAAAGGTAGCCTACGAGAGATATTAAATAATTATATAATTAAGTAATCACCGCAGCCCATATTCGGATATTATACAAGCTCGCAGCATTCGAGCTCATACAATCTACGAAGAAAAATCGTTACCGTGATTCAGAAAGGGGTACAGCGCCATCTTATTGTAACGCCGACAACTGTTTTCGCAATACATTTTTGTTCCTTCTAGTTTCAAAACAGGATTTCGAAAAAATATAAGTCTGATATTATTTCTGTTTTGCATTTCAATATTCAATGCACAAAAGTGATTGTATTGTACATAGGGAAGAGACAGTGTTACTGCGAGGTAGAGAGGCTCTCTACAATTCACGGTGCACTTAGAGTGCGAGCTTGCAACAATCCTTTGTCCGTGCTTGTTTTTAGTTTACAATTGTAAAAGAAAACAAAACATGTACACCAGACGTTTTTCTTAACGGGTTTTTAATGTAATATTAAGTGTACTATAATGCGGTTATCACACCCGACAATATTAGCATATCTCTCTTCACATATTTTTTTGTTATTATTTAACAAGGTTTTAAAAAAATCTATTTATCTTTATATATTCAAATTGATTTATATTTATATTGGTTACGCGGTTAAATGGCGTGCACACACAACTCTAAAGAGCTGTGTAGTCTTCTAAAAGTAATAGTGAGAGAGACTTATACGAGTATGAAGAGTTTAAAATTAGTCTTAGTCCTCAGACATAGCAACACATCTGTGGTGTGGTGACATCAGGTAATTTCATATTATTTGGAGCTGGCTGCGTGTCCGTTTGTAACTTCTATATAAAATTTAAAGCATTGTACGTATGGAAAATAAGTTCAGAACCTTGTTTTTGATCTAAAAGTAAACATGATTAGGTATTACATGAAGTCAATGACAAGTAATGTAAAGTAAGTCAATGGCTAATGTATTATATTTAGTAAACTATTGTCTAGAAGAAGCTAAAGGATATCTTGTTATTTAATTCTAACGTGGAAAAGAGGAAGCGCAAGTCTTGTTGCAGATTTAATCATAACTTTATTAAAGCAAATATTTACTTTGTTACTATCAAAATGTAATAACATTCTATGAAACATACTACTTTCCTAGTAACATTGTTAAAAACTTTAAAAAGAAAAACCCGATTACTTAAAACGATTATTTTGTTCATAGCGATATGTTTTTAATTATATCATATAAATTGTTGCCATAACAATTCAAACAATTCCAATGATATGTCTTATCCGTCAAGCCGTTTGGGCTGTGGGGCGTGCCAAAGACATGAACATACTAACAAACATACATACGCTCAAAAAACATTGCCTTCCTTCTGACGCAGTCCTGTAATAAGGCAAACATGAAAATGTCGCCGTTAAGTTTAGCCAGGAGCAATATTTTTGTATGTATTTATCATACATAGATTACAAAACTGAGCAAAACAAACGTTTACTTAGTTGGAACTAAGATGTCGACCGTTTTATTCATTCGGCGGTAGACCCAAGCTTACGTTTTCGAATTAGTCTATTGTCTACGCTTGTTTCTAGTTAACTGTAGCGGATTGAGCACTATTGTAAGAGAGTAACAGCGTCCCAATCTAAACAAAAGGTGAAAAGTTCCGTTGAAATATTAATTTTTGCTTGCTCCATGCACAGACTCAAGGTACTCAGAATTGTTAAAAAAGTTATAGGAAGATTTCGTCAGTCCATATCACACAATTTGTGAACAAAGTGGACTTTTGTCTATAATGTTATGTAATAACTATGTTTCTAACCAACAACGAGGTAGTTGTGGATTAATGATGATAATTGAGAATAAAAGTTAAGTATGACAAAACTTATTGAGTCTTCGTATTTCAACTGTGACGTCATCTCCGCTTTATCTATATTTACTAGGTGGTAGAAATAGTGTAGTTCCACCGGAGAGGTCACATCGCCACACCTATTCCTAGAGTGAAACAATTCATGCGTTTCGGTGGAAGGATGTGATTGCCGGTTTACTATACGAGTTTATGGCTATATGAGGCAACCATTTTAGTAGAGAATAGCAGCATATTTGTTATTGACTTAAGAATTCCTATTCTATATAAAGTTGCCTTTAGATGTCCGTGGGCGGCAGTAACCATTTACCATCAGGTCGACTGCATGTGCCTTTGGCAGTCCAATCTGATAAAAAAATGACAGCAGTATTAGTAGTCACTGTGTTTTGTACCAAAACACATTTACACGGGGCGCTCAGATTTAGTATTCAGGCATCGCATCTGTGTAGATTTTAGCTTTAGACCGACTACATAGCGAACCGAGTCTATTTGGGAATGATCCTATATTTCCATGAATGGCAGGGTATTTTTACCAGCAAATTGCATGCTATTAGCCATGTTTATTTTACAATGAAAAAAAACCGGCCAATTCAAAGTCGGACTCGCGCAAGGGTTCCGTGATTATCTATAAAAAACGGCAAAAAAATCACATTTGTCATATGGGAGCTTCCTTCAAAACATATTTTATTCTTGCTATCACACTTTGTAAAATACAGCCTGGTGACAGACAGACGGACCGACGGACAGGGGATCCTTAGTAATATGGATTCCGTTTATACTCATTGGGTGCGGAACCCTAAAAAAGATGCATAAATAATATTACCACTCTAAATAATAGAAACAGTAATTACCCGTCATTCACGACCAGCCGGCCGAGGTTCACGCTCCCGCGAATCTTTTGTTCAACTTGTTTCTAATTCAACGTCGGGGACTAGCACGGTAAGCGTTGTTGTTCTAAGAATAAACAATAGTAGTGATAATGTACTGCAATTATTAGAACAATAAACATTACTATGTATGTAAACGTGGTATTTTTTATTCTAATGGTAACAGTTTAAAAGTTTAAACGTAAAATGCATCGTGGAAGAAAGTCAGCTTTACTCTCTATTAATCCCTTGTATTTGAGTTTTTTTTAACCTGATTCTATCATTTTAAAGAAGTCTGCAGAGATATATTAGTAGGAACAAGAGTGTTAAGCGCTGTTGTATTCTGGTTAAAGTGTGTGTAAACAAGACATACATAATAACCAACTAAGTCTTCGGTGGTAGTGACGCAACTGAGGTAATTTTTGAAGTGAAACTTGTTTGTCGACGTATGAGAGAAATTTGCCGTCACATTTTTCTGTTATGCGTCACATTTTTCTGTAACGCGCCATATTTATTGTATTAAAACTGCATAAAAGCATAAGTATTTATATTGACGAATAATAGGCCAGTTCAGTCCGTAAGTGTATCTTTACGCCATGGTGGTATTAAATGTTGCTTACGAAATTTGCTTCTAGGTTTAACACAAGCTAATTGTAGTAGTTTTGGATCAGAATGCAAGATGGCGTTCCTA
>DWLI01004889.1:0-10493 GCA_018249915.1 Cecropterus dorantes dorantes
TATTGAAGTAGCAAACGAGCATGCAGTCCATCTGATGGTAAGTGGCCACTGCCGCCCATGGACATCTGTAATCAACCCCACATAAGATCAGTCTTATTTGAGGTTAGCCATAGATGCGTTACTACAGGCCGCCCCCCGACCAGGTGGACTGATGATCTGAAGAAGACGGTGGGCTGCCGCTGGATTCAGATGGCGCAGGACCGGTCGGAGTGGCCCAGATTAGGGGAGGCGTATGTCCAGCAGTGGACCTTGAAGGGCTGGTGGATGGATGGATGGATGGATGGCGTTGCTACACCGAAGAAATATACCCGTCAGACAAGAATACAGCAATATATAACTCATCTGTTTTTATGCATAAATCGGTGTGGCGGTGGTGCTACTGGACCCGAACTACGAATGGTCTACCAACTTCATACTTCCTAGCTCAAGTTTGGTACATGTGTAATATTATTTATACTTCCTGTCCGCGCTAAGTTTGCCGGTCAAAGTAATGCGCGTCCCCCCTCACAACTAACTACCGCACCTCTCAGTCGCCCTTAAAGTATCGAAGGCAACGTCATCGTCGTAAATGCGTGTAAATATGTTGTTCAGTTTTCTCGATATTTGTTACTTTTTCCTCCATATAAGAACTATGGGTAAAGTAAAGACATTACAAAGTGATTTTTTGTGTTAGAGGTTAGGTAGTTTTTAAAAAATGAACTAAAATGTCATCATTTATATTAGCGTAATATGCGAAAAAGGTTATTTAATTTTGTTTTTTTTTTTACAATAAAAATGTATCTAATCCGTAACAACAAAAATAATATTGCTTTTTCAAACTTGTTTTGTTTGCTGACGCTACCCCATGAATGACGTCACGTCAACAGGGGCAAACTTAGCGAAAGAATAGTATATATATGTACCTTTACAATCTTTTATAATATTGTAGTAAAATTAGATTAATATAATAAATAAAGTTACATATTTTTATAGACATCAGACTCTAATAAATAATATAACTATGTGAGATTATTTGTCACGACATTAACGCAGAATTTTGGTCGCATCACATTTTTTGAACATTTTTTTACTATTTTATACACAACAAATACATGCCTGATAAATATTTCCTTATGTTTTGTACAGTTATGTCTTACCTCATGACGTGAAGACACTACGTCATCGTACGGGAAATATTTACGTCCTCATTCAAACTAACCTATCTTAACCTAATCAATTTTAAGTTAATCCAAGTTCAACGTCTCAATATCAACACTGATATCCTTCTGTACCTAATATATATTTAATATTAAGTCGATACTCCCAAGTTCATTTTTCTATGCAATTGAAATAGCAAACGAGCATGAGGTCTACCTGATGATACGTAGACACTGCCACCCATGGACAACTGTAATTAACTTCATTTAAAATAAAAGGTCTATCTGAAGTCAATCACAAGTAAGCTATTCCCTATGAAGCGCATATAAAAGACTAGCTGAGCCCGCTACTACATAAAAAAAACAAACACACTTAGCGTGATGTTATATAGCCTGTAGCCTTGCTCAATAAATGGACTATTCAAACAAAATTCATGAGCCGTAAATATCTCTTAGAATGACATGGACTGAGTGTTTATTTAATATTTAAATTTCATAAAAAATCATCAATTGATCGAACATCGACTGACGCCCTTGATCGATATCGATCGATTGGTAGTAGTTTCGTCTGTTCGATGAATACCGGCCGATAGAACAACGATAGACGACTAAACGATTGCTAACCGAAGATTTAATCGATGATAGAATGAATCAACATTCTATCATCGATTAAATCAATCGATTGATGTAGTAACAATTGACGATCGATAATATCGAACAATAATATCGATAGACTATGTGTGTGCGTCCCAAGTCTAGGAGACGGTTCGGCAAATACATTTCCATATGAATCATTTCGGCGACATCGCTTCAGCGGTACGGTTTACCCATAAATGTCAGCATTCCATTTAAATATAAAAATTAATGTTTTAATAATGAAAAAAAACAGTTCCAAGAAGCTTAACATTATATCTTCTTTTTGCTAGAACCACTATGGCTAGACCGGGGAGGTTCATCTGTCATGCTGGCTGTCCTCAGAAGTAGCAACGCATCTGTGATTGAATTTAGATAGAACCCCTATGCTATATGAAGTTGCTTACAGATGTCCATGGGTGGCAGTTACCACTTACCATCAGGTGGACTGCATGCACGTTCGTTTCTTCAATCTGATAAAAAAGTTGCAAATAAGCTTGCTGTACACCTGATGGAAAGTGACCACTGCCGCCCTTGGACATCTGTAATCAAGATAAGATCAGAGTCTCACCTAAGTTTGTCACCTACGTTGCTACTTGCGTTGTTACCTCCTAAGGACAAAATTGGAATACCTCGGATAAGTATTTCCCTTATCACACCCTTCAGACCAAAACACAGTAGCATTTAGCACTGCTATTATTCGATAGAAATAGGTGTGGCGGTGGTGCTGCCAGAGTCGATATGATATAAATTAGCAACCATCATCTTACACCTCACGAGTGGCAACGCACCTTTAATTGAATTCAGTTAAAAAATCCATTTTCAATGATAAGTTATGAGCGGTAGTAGACACTAACTTCAGGTGGTCTGCGTGTTAGTTTTTTATATGTAAAAAGTATTATAAAGTATTTTTATGTTTTTATGTTTAATGCTAAAATTACAATAAAGGTCTCAAACATTGTCTCAAACAAACAAGTGTCATGTAACATTGTAAGTTCATTAGTCTTAGTATTATGTGAGTGGGTCACATAATATGCGTCATTTACCAAGTAAAGCAATAAAGGTTACCTAGATTAAGCTATTTATTATCTAAAAGTAGTATTATATCTACAATTAAGTATATGTAGGTAGGTAAAATTGAAATTAGAATTGTTGTTTGATTATTGAGGCACCACCAAGCAATATTCTATTCTGATTTAAGTTATATGGTCTATATGGATCTAAATTTGTCCGCAGGGGTGGTAAAGCATTTGTTACTAAGCTGTACGAAGTGTTACTAAGCTGTATTAAGTTTGTGCAGCTTAGTCCAAAATAGTTTACTAAATCAGTGTAGTGGTACCCGGGTGGTACCGCCGCCTCACCTATTTCTAACGTGAAACAGTTCTTGCGATTCGGTGGGAGAGTGAAGTTACTGGCTCACTTATAATGTGACCATCTTGGTCCTCATGAGTAACAACGCATCTGTGATCGACTTCAGACAGAACCCCTGTTGCGGCAGTAACCACTTACTAGCAGTAACATGCTCGTTTGCTACTTTAATCTGATAAAAACTCTGGAACTTATCCCATATATATGGATATATATATATGGGATGAGAGGAGAAATAATTCACGTACCAACAGATAAACTGCATGCGTCAGCTTTACCTACTTTATAATATATCTCCAAGTAATAACTTCACTAGAGTTTAGAATCTACCTAATAGTATAATAACTCTTAACTGTAAATTCCACGTGTATCCCTAACCTATCTTAACTGAGGATGGTCGCGAACGATGTCAGCTGTGAGAGTGCAAGTTCATTAACCCCACTGCATAATGCAAGCCCCTATTGCATGAATTGATAATAAGATAACATAGTAGGAAGCGAGCGGAAAACCCGAGCTCACGGGGGATTTACCATTGACAAACCGCCAACTGGCCAGTAAAATGCTGCTTCACAGGTATTTTATTTGTTTAACAAATGACCATGCTTCTGTCACAAAAAGGCAATCTTTCTCGAAGACATTTATAAGTACAGCTAATATAAATGTCTCAGAAATTGAGTAACTCATAGATAACGCAAAATTTAAATATGTGGGACTACAGATTAAATTTTTGCATGAAAATATCTTTTGTATAAGACAAAAACAGATTTTTAAAGATTAATTATTTAGGTGACTAAAGAGAAAGATAAATGCTCGTAATAAATTACTACAGTTAAAAAAGTAAAGATATAATGCATAGTAGTTATTTGAAACCTTCACATTAAAAATACTAGATACAATATTATACATACGATTGACGCACTGTTTCTTAATTAGATATACGGTCGATGATTTCTGGGAATTACTGACTCAAGGCCAACACGAGCAGGTAAGATGGCGCCAACAATAGCTACGACATGCATATTTTATTTACAAATAAGAATTTTACAATGTCTCACAGATATTAAAACTTAAATTACACTATATATTACATAACCTTGATTGCGTTAAAATAAATTCGAATTTGGAACGTCTTCCTCCTTGTATTTGAAGCAAGTCAATAAGTTTTTTCTATGTTATATTGCCGTAGCACGTGTCACAGTCACGTAGCTAGATCGCAAGCGGCATTTTAGCGCTGCTGCGCACACGCATACCATAGCACGCGACTCACGATCACGTTCCGAATATCGCCAGACTACTTTAATGTCGTATAATATTATAGCTTTTTTGTTGCCTATTAGCTCTCGTTACGATCTTCTGGGTATTCACAGTGACTCGGCGGTTCTTGGAGGGGAATTTAAAACACATATCTTCATTATCGCTTCTAAAACAATAGGTACATTTGAGCTACTAAAATTTATAGATAACATTGAAATGTTATAATTATAACGAATTATTTTTATTTTGTATCGGTGGCATTTACAGTTTTTACACTAGCACCGGAACACAGCACGGAACATTCAATCTTACTATGATAAATAAGAGATAGCGCCATCTATTATCGCATCACAGAAATGACTAGAACACTTTGTAATAGTATAGCGTTAACATAAAAGAGTAATAATTATAATTTTTCCTTAAAGTAACTTTATCTGTATTTGTTAATGAAAAAACATTTGTTCTTAAAAACTGAGACATATACAAAATATTAACAATACATTGGATGTAAATAAAATTTTAAACTGAACTTACAATGTCTGACAAATAACAACGTCTGATCTGTCGTTTTTTTAAGCCATTAAAAATATAGGTACTCGTTAGTGCACCGTAACAACAAATTTCCAATAATTTCGACGAAATTAATTGATAATTGAATTGCAATTATGATCAAAGATTCCCCTGAATGCATGATTATCTTTAATACAGTTTTTGTGCAAGTAATTACTCAAATACTTTGAACAAATTACAAAACGATCATTTTTTAAAACAATAGTATAACAATAGAAGCCTCATAATTAAAAAAGCAATAATAATCTAAACCTGATTAATTACCTCCTGTTCAAATGTATTAAAATATCTATTTGTCTTACTTTCCAACAACTTGTTTTAAATAGCATGTGTGAAATAAGCAGATGATATGTTGTATATCTAGCCAAAACATTTGTGACAAATCTCGTAGTCGCTAACAAATTATTATCCCACAACTCAGCATGTCACCTCTCAGAGTGAGAGGAGGTTTTTCTATAGTCCACTATGGTGATCCAATGCCTTTTGATGGACCACACACTAATGATATATTTTTAAAGAACTTTAAGCAAATAGGATGGATAGATACAGGATTAGATAGATTAGGATCATTCTTCACTGTTTGAGCAAATGGTAATAAATTTGTTATACGCAGATATCTTTAAAAAATAAAACTAAAAAAACAGAAAAACGTGTCCAGGTTTCAAACCTCGAATCACTCAATGGGAGCAAGCTTTTAAACTTCTAAGCATTCACTGCGACACATTTTCTTCATGTGCAAATAATATAAAATGTATGTGTAATTTAAGGCAAAACCTGCTAAACTTACTAACTGAACCGCACCTACGGAAGCAATATTACTGAACAATCTTTTAACCACTATCTTTAATGTAGGTAATTATTAATACAATAAGTCCTTACACACTACATTGTATCTGTATACATCCGAAGCCCGAAATAAAAACTTTCAAGAAACAGGTTTTGAAGGTCAGATATTTGTGACTGACCTTTGCAATTCTGTATCTTTTTTCGTCCGCTCCCGCGTATCTCATTTTGATGATGGTTAATTTAGTTTTTTCCGAATATTTTAGACTGTAATAGTTGCAACTCAGGTTTATTTATGATCTTGTACTGCTAGTTGCTATGTTTATTTCTGGACTAGTTTTTGACGTTAGAGGGTCACTAAAGAATTGGTGGCACCCTTATTGATCTTCAAGATCTCTCACAGGATAAAATACTGCATCCACGAGGCCTTTGAAGGCTTCGTTCATAACACAAGAAGCTCCTTCTTACTAATCGTAAAAGAATCCCTTTGTCCTTTTTACGCGTTTCAGAGGGGTAATGTTTTTCGAGCGTACTTATGTATGTATGTTTGGTTGTATGTATGTCCATTTCTTTCATGCTACAAGCTACAGCCCAAACGGCTGGATGAATTGTAACGTATGACATATCATTGGAACCGTCTCAGTTGGCAGAGTGACATAGGTAATATAATTTTTAAAAATAGCGCGTGCAACTAGCGGGAAGTTGAGATAGCCGACTTTTTAAAACACATCCCTACACATCCTACATAGTCCCACACTAGATATCCCTATATCGAGAATGCACATACAAAGACATACACTCAGACTCAAAACAAAAGTTTAGATACATTTATTTGTCGATATCTGTCACGCCAAGATTGAATCTCATGCCTTCTGTATCAGACCTGTATAAAGACAATTTCTTTTTTTATAATTAACGAGCTAGTGACTCTAACATCATGGACCTGTTCATTTTTCATTAAGTATACGAGTACAACTTTGTACACTTATTTAAATATGGTAGAACCCTTTGTGTTTTAACTTCGGACCACCACCACCACAACTATTTCTGCCTTATGACAACAATGTTAAGTGCTATAGTGTTTTTTAGTCTGACAGATGAGGTAAAGGACCAAATCAACATAGTCTGCAGTGGTAACGCATCTCTGGCCAACAAAATCATGTTTTAGTCTGACGGATAAGGTAAACGGTCTCCTTTAGCTTACCCGTCAGACTAATATATTGTCCAAAGCTTCAACTTAGTCTGCAGTCTCTGGCCAACCTCACTAAGACTAATCTAATCTGGGGTTCATTATAGATGTCCATGGGCCTCTTATCATCACATGAACTTTGTGTTGATCAATAATTACGTTTTTTGTAAAAACCCAAAATTACCATAATTTTTAAAATAGCTTTGTAATCATGACATTATATTTTATCAGGAAAAAATTTAAACCTTTTTCTTACGAGTTTAATGTGTAATATGATTCATCGTGACAGAATCATGTTTTAAATCCACATGTATATGACGAATAGATATTTTTTTCCTTTAAGAATCCAGTAAATAAGCGTAATATATTCAAAATAATCATTTACATCTGGTAAACGGATGGTAAGTGGTCACTGCTTGTCATCGATAAATCTAATCTACTCCATAAATACTTCTGGGGACTAAGATGGTCGCCTCGATTGCAAGTTTTACCTCCTCGATGGAACTATTTCAATTGTACCATATTTTATATCTACTCCAATTAACTAGTAACATTGTTAAAAACATTCAAACAAAAAAGCAGACTGCTTGATTGTTTGTTCATAGTGATATATTTAATGCTTTATATGACTTTTTCTCAAAGTAGTCTACTGAAAGTGTTATAATATATATATTTAGTCTATTGACTAACTTTCATTTGATACCCATATTGTTATTATAACAAAACAAAATCCCTCCCCCCTTTCCTTCCTATTTAAAAATATATAGCTTATGTCACTTTCTCAATTGTGTCAATTCCAATGATATGTCATATGTTACTAGCCTAGTCAAGCCGTTTGGGCTGTAGAGCATGCCAAAGAAATTGACATACATACTCGTACATACGCTTGAAAACCATTACCCTCCTTCTGTCGCAGTCGGGTAAAAAGTATACAGTTAAGATTCATGACATATTGATTTTATGTCACATGTTTTTGGTAGACATTGAGGCAACCCTAGGACTAAGCATCTTTGCTACTTTTTTAAAACATATATAAATATAAGGTAATGATTATTCTCACGGTATTTCATAGTTGATATGGCGCGTGCTTCCCGCCTCCGCCCGTACATACCACAGACTATTAAAAATGTAGAGCGTTTATAATAATCGATAGAGGAACATTCTAACTGTTTATTTTTATATAATACAAGTAACAAACGTGCATTCAGTCTTAGTTGTAAGTGATCATTGCCGTCAATAACGTCATCTTACAAACGTTGGTCACGGATTCGCTACTACCACTGAAGACTGAGTAGGAACGCCTCAGATAAAGCCTCCCTTACCCATACCCTTTAGACCGGAGCAACCCTTTGGCAATAGCAACGCTCTGCTGTTCTTAGGCAGAAACTGTTGTGGTAATGGTGGCTTCAGAGTCAAACAAAGCAAAACAACGGGTTCTATCACCTTTATTTTACATAATTCAGACAGCATAGGTAATATATTTTGAGTAATTTGACACTCAATATTACTCCTAAACATGTGGAATAGCGCCTGATTATTTACCTTCATTTGATTATCTTGTGAAATGACTGTTAATAATTAAATTTATGGGTACAGATTGGTTCGAAATCGGGAATGACATTTAATTATTGTTTGATATTTCATTCATTTACATTTCAAATGCCCATTTCTAAACATAAATTAATCTTTTTAGGTAACATTTAATTTAGACTGTTTCAATATGAAAAATTTCATATTTTATGCTACTACTGTATATTTCATCAGACGCCTAATGGTTTTTAACTAACTTTTAAAAATGAAGATATTTAAAACATCATTGCTAATAAATGTGTAGCATAGTTGAATGCTGAACTAGATATGGGTGTGATGGTGGTACCTCCATTCAAACCAAGCTGTTTCTACGTCCATGAAACAGTAGCCACCCACCAGCCACTCGTAATTTTGTTTTTATTGAGTCATGTTCTCTCTATTGCTTACATACTCTACAGCACGTGCAGCGCAGCGCTGAGGAAACATCTAATACTGAACTATGCACCGTTGAGGTTTTTATACCGACTATTATTTCCTTATACAAACACTTCACGATTCACCATTTGCAATTATACACATTCCCGATCGACAATCCTGTGATATTCAATTAAATCCTTATGTATGATGGTTACTTAGTTAGTTAGGTTCTACGTTTGTATAATTTATTTATTCGAATCATCGATAATACTGATTATTTTGTTACAAAGTCAACTCTGTTCGTTAGCACTTAAATGTATCGAATATAATGGAATATCTCATATGCTTTTACACATAGGGATGACTATGGTTTTGGTAGCCATGCTTTTATTTATGGCGACCTCCCGCTACTTTTACCTGAGTTTTCTCAACATCCTGCATATATACGAGTACAAGTTCCAAACAGAGATTGTTGGAGCAAGGCCGCTCCCCAGGCATGATCACCTAGCCTGGCAGATCTCCCTTTGCCAAACCTATTATATTATCTTTCAAATTAAAATACAACGGACATAAATAGATTCCGTAATCACAGGAGAATATCATAGTGCGGGGCTATGAGTGTAGAAAGTGTAATAGATATTATTAAATAAAAATAGGAGTACTGCCATTAAGACTACGGACTTACGCAAAATAATCTTTTGAAACGTATTTTTTACCAAAATGGAGCCTCATACAAGAATTCTACACAGCAAAATTAAACTAACTACTAATTAGGAAAATAGATATTTGATTAAAGTTTAAATTAGTGGAGACGGAATAGTTCATACTACACCAGGCTGCCAGGAAATTGGTTACGGATGTGGCAATGACCACTTACCATCAAGTGAACAGCATGCAAGGTGGTAGAACCAGTGTAGTCCGACCGCTGAGATACCACCGCCACACGTATTTCTAGCGTGAAACTATTCTTGCGTTTCGTTGGAAGGGCGCGACTGTCGGCTCTCTTATACATGAGGTGACCATTTCAGTCTTCGGGAGAGGCAACGCATCTGTAATCGACTTCAGTCAGAACCCCTGTTCTATATGAACATGCTTACAGATGTCCATGGGCGGCATTACCCACTTACCATCAGGCGGTGTGCACGCTCGTTTGCTGAATGTAATAAAAATAAAATGTACCTATATATGAATATATACTTACCTAGATCTATCTGACCTGTTTTATACCTCTATATACCTTACTTTATGAACATAGGTACATTTGCATGAGCAAATAAACGATTGATTGATTGATCAACTAAAAATCCAGTTTTGTCCTACGAGCAATCATAATGTAGACTTGTTTATTGTGTGCGTTTAAAGAATCTAATTGACATAAAGGTATATTTATCAATAAACCTTTTTTTATAGTATGGAAGTAGAAACGAGCAAGCAACTCACCTGATGGTAAGTAGCTACTGCTGCCCATGGACATCTGTAATCAACCCTAGATAAGATCAAAGTCTCACCTAAAGTTAAACACAGATGCGTTGCTACCCCTGAGGACTAAGATGGAATGTCTCGGAAACAAATATCTCCCTTAACACACCCTTCTGACCAGAACACAACAACGC
>DWLI01004890.1:0-10492 GCA_018249915.1 Cecropterus dorantes dorantes
CCCCTCGACCAGGTGAACTGCTGACTTGAAGAAGACGGCGGGTAACGGCTGGATTCAGAAAGCTCAGGACTAGGCGGAATGGCACCAAATAGGGGAGGCCTATATCCAGCAGTGGACTTCCAAGGGCTAGATAGATAGAAATGGCGCCACTCTAATCGGTCTTGTGCCTTCTAAATCCAACTTTTTGCCTCTGTCTTTTTCAAGTCATCGGTCCACGAGGTCGGGGGCAATCTGAGCTCCTTTTGCTTAAAGGTGCTCGCTTTTCGAGGACCCTTTTCCCCATCATTTATCGGTGCTTTAAGCAAAATGGCCTGCCTACTGTCACTTCAGCTTGCTAATTTGAGCTATGTCGGTAACCTAGTCCGTCTGTGGATTTAATCATTGCGAATCATGTCTCGTAGCGAAATTCTAAGCATTCGAATAGGGCCATATGAGGCCAGAGGTCCTCTTACGTATGCATACTTATATTGTTTTTCTCATCATATTTAACATATAGAAGTCAAATAAAAAAAAGTGTTCTACTGATTTAAGTAATTACCGGTACCTTGGATATGAAAATAATAATGTATGCTATATCAGACAGAACATTACTTTTCATCTTATTGTCCTTATAGATATAACATGTAATATATCTGGTATTTTTATGGGTTATTTGTTTTTCTATTAATAATTACATCTTTCGTATAAATACAATTAGTTTGGTAGAACAATGAAAACGGTGATAGCAGTAAAAGCAATTACCAAGCATTTATCGAAAATTTGTTTGAAATCGTGCAATTACATGGTGTTAATGATTCGCTTACTAAACAATACTTATCTATGATTTGAAAATTAAATGGTTGAGAGTTTGTTCAATCGTTAATGCTTCGTAATTATCACGAATCTGTTTAATTAATGAAAATTTTGTTTGCTTCCCAAATAATTATTGTTAACTTGATATAACTTTTGCTTATGATAATAAATAACTACTCCCCTAGAAATATTGATACATTTATATTTTTACACACTTATATATATCCTAAATAAAACGATAAATAAAATATTATGTGTTGAATTTTTCATGGCTTCAAGACGTTATTATTGTGGTGCCGGCAAATAGCCTTTTAACATAATAGTTTACGCTCATAATGGCGATAAGTATGTCTTATTCTTATGTACGTTCTCTTTTAATTTTCAAGATTACTTTAATAAATCTTTAATTTTATTACAATATTTCCAACTAGTGTTCTTCTATTATCATACAAAGTAATTTGCCGGTAATAGATTTGTAAAATGTTATGATAAACGTGTATGTAGCATTTTAACAAATCGAATGTTTATTTATATAGGCTATTGCAAGTCACTCGACTTAATTGTTTTGAAGTGAAACTACCACCGGCTCTACTTCACCTCAAACGACTGAAGTAGGAAGCGTAACAATACTACAGTTACGTAGTTAAGACTATAAAGTTACGGTAAGCCCACGTCTTTTACGACTCTCGTATGCCCCAAACGTACGTTTATTACCTACTATCTTTCCACGAATGCCGGAACTTATTTTGGCAACACTCAACTCATCAAATAAATATAACAAAAACATTTTTATAATGATGTTTAGATTGATTTTGTGAAATTAGCGACTGTCTGTAATAATAGATATTCCATATGCATAGTTAAGCTTGGTAAAGAGTTATTTAATGTTTTTAAAATGCTACTAAGTAATCCTAATTATTTATTAAAATTTAAGAAACAAGATATTTAAGGACTTTGTCGCTTTGTGCCTATATCCATGGGACAACAATAATTGTCTAGATTTATGAGATATAAAATTAAGCCAGTTCTTCCTATTCCTTAATATACACATATATACAGCACTCTAGGTATATGCATATTTAGTATCTAAAAGCACTAAATACGAATTCACTCTAAAATAACGTTAAAGTAGAGAAATTTCACGTAAAATCCTACGCTGAATTTGTAGACATATTCCTGAGCATTAGTAAAAACCGACGTCCAAGCACGTACAATTTCATTCCGACCCGAAACATAAAGATAGATAAAAAATACATGGGGGCAATCAAAAACCAATACGGGTTACTCAACAATCTCGATACAACATCTCAATATCTCATAGGATGTGCGGCCCCGGTATTCTCCCCGAAATATGGCATGCAATAAAATATCGACGTCGGGAAATGGAAAAGCAATCGGCGAATCCACAATCAACATGCGAGAACAGAATATGAATTCAGGAAAACCTATTGAGACATAATGGTATATGTATAGGAAAATTGGCAGGTCCAGAATTTTGCAGTATTTTTCAGGTGTGGCTCGGTTTTCGAAGAATTTAATGGTGACAAAATATTGCATTTGAAGGAAAGTAGCTTTTAGGGGAGGGGGCAAGAACCCTAGGGTCTTATTTCTGGAATGTAAGAACCGTTTAACGGTCACGGAAATTAAGTATGAAATTTTAGAATGGGCTTAGCCTACATGAATTGTATTTGCATAGGAATTAATAACAGTATAGTTCTACTCACATATTTTACATTGTTACAGATTTACAGATGACTTTGGATAGTGAGCTTTTGTAGTTAGGGGTTGCATATGTATTTGTATTTAATATTTTAAAATTAAATCATCGAAACGCGAGGACAGAATATGAATTCAGGAAAAGCTATTGGGACATAATGATATACGTAGTGCAGTAAATATATCCCGCCGTAAACAATTTATGGCTGATGGAAATGTAATTGGATGGTTTATGTCTGAAAGTTCGTTTACGACCTGACCACGGACCCTCGCTAACTGCGCCTATCTAAGTATATATCGGGAATTATAAAACAGATGTGCGTGCTGTAGAAACTTTGTACTAGTCAAATGCTTAGAAATGTTTGAATTGCAGGAATCTACTACTACGACTAATTATATATTGTTCTAAAATTGTTTAATTACGATAGCAATTTACAAAAAATGATCTTACAGTCGCGTCATGATTAATCATCAATCATCAATCCAGGGGCACAGCTACTCGTATAAGCCGTATCAAAGATTTTTTAAATTCTATATTCATTCGTGAGCCGTCGTGAGCCGTAATTTCATGAGTTTTCTGGTTTTCCTTAATTTGGAGTAACCATTGATCAACTTACTTTATTGAGATTCTTTCCGTGAATTATGTATATTACCTGATAATATTTAGAAAGACAATCTCTACGTTAGTATTGCGTAGTATTCTTGGACTCAAACAACTTAGGGTCAAACAAAACAGTGCAAGTAGTGTATTTAAAACCAAAAAAAAAAAGGTAAAACTTGAGTAGTCCGACTGGGCAAGCAAATCCTTCATTTCAGTAAAAGAGTGTGGTAGCCAGCTCACTTATGAGGCTACCATCTTAGTCTTCAAGAGTAGCAACGCATCTGTGATCAACTTCAGATAGAACCCCTATTCGATATAAAGTTGCTTACAGGTGTACATAAACGGCAGTAAGCACTTACCATCAGCTGGACTGCATGCTCGTTTGTTATTTCAATCAGATACAAAAAATATAACCCCTGTTCTATAGGAAGTTTCTTACAGTTGTCTATAGGCGGTACTACTTACTATTAGATGGTCTGCATCCTAGCTTGCTACTTCAATCTGGTAAAAAACAACTGATATTTACACATTACACAGAAAGCTCTGTCATAATAGACCTTTAGTAAATACTAGATGTGCTACGCGGTTTCCCCCGCTACTAAATAAGAAAAAAAACAAACATAGCGTGAGGTTATATAGCCTGTAGCCTGTAGCCTCAATAAAATGACTATTCAACACAAAAATAATCTTTCAATTCGAACCAGTAGATCCTGAGATTAGTCCGTTCAACCAAACAAACTTTACTTTATAATATTAGTATAGATTTTATCGACTATCATATAACACGTTTACAACAGTACATCATGTAGTTATCAAGTATCATCATGTAATTACTGTAGCTTTGATCAGTAGTAGTAACTAATCAAACTGTGCAAGCCCAGTAGAGCGTAGTAAACTAAATTGGTAATCCTCTATTCATCCCGGTACAATCTACGCCTATGTACACGATACGGTGTAATCGCTAACATAACTTAGCCGATTCGAACCAGTGGCCTTGAGTCTCATATCCTCTGATATCGCATATTATGCTTCATCGTATCCTCCTGTGGGATTTTGCTAGGATAGATGTCCAATGTTTTGGAGTGCATGGTTTATGTATATTGGTAGGGAAATCCCATGTGTTCTACTAAAAGCTTTCAGATAATCCAATATTATGTATACTTCGCATTTTTTTCAACGATTCTTAGAAATATAATCTTCATGTAATGGTTGATTTAAAGGACTAAATATACAAACAATTCGATTTAAAAGACTAAATAAAGAAAAATATACTTCAGAAAAAAGGAATTTATTATAATTTTGAAACCTCTTTTAAATCCTTCCTTGCCGTTTACTAAGTAATCATTATGATTATTAAGTAAGGTATACCAAAAATATTTTATGAAATAAATAATTTTAAATAATTTCAAAACGTTTAATACACTTTTAGTAATGCACAGACTTTATTACAATGCATAATAAAAAATAAAAATAAACTAATCAAAACAAAATATACAGGAGCGGATATACTGGTATGGAGATAAAATTAAATTAACTACCTATTCTGTAAACATACGTTAAATACCCAAAGAAAGATTACCCATTAAAATTCTGCAAACAACTGACAAAATTCAGGTTGACATTATCAATAGTGGTAGCGCACAACACAGCAAGTTCATTTGATCGGTTCATTTGCAGGCGGACTGCAGCTCGATGCCGCCACGGCTGGGTGAACTCTATCTCCAACGTACACGGGGAAAGGTGGTCTATTATCATAGCATGCGATAATATTATTCATTCGTATCCTTTAATAATACTTGTATGGTCTGTTGTAAGTGGTAAGGGTCTCAGTAAATACAACCATTTATGTACCAGTGGATAGATTCTTTCAACATTATTTTTATTTGTTTGAAAATTTTGATACTTTTTCTACTATAAATACTTTTTTCTTCTATAAATAAATCATACGAACCGCTTTTTTATTATGTATTTTTTTTCTAATATTTATATTCATAAATTGATAGATTCAAACAAATGAACTGTGGGAAGTTAGATGAGTTTTCCGCCAACGTATGAAAAAAATAGTTTTAAATATTTTTCCATAGTAAAATCGAACGAATTTGAGAGTGGGGCCCCTTACCAGTGAATAGGCAATGGCGGACTGAGTGAAATTGACAGATTTATTCGCGTTCGGGAACAGGGATTGTGTGTGCCAGCAATTTTTACTGCATGCCCCACGTGGATTACTTGTGTTTTAATTAAAAATTACAACAATAAATAATGAAAGAAACTTTTACTCGAATTAAATTATGTATTAAATTCATTGTTTCATTATATTTCAAAAAAAACCTGGCTGGAAAAGCATTCGTCCAAAAACACATACACGCGCCAGAAATAAACACTTTTATAGACACAAGCGCACTCACATACATACATACACGTAGACATACATAAAATCACATGTACATAGACCGACACACACGCTGATATGTAGCCGCAGTGTAGTGTGCATAAACTATTATATATCTAGTTGTGATATAACACAATCTCATATTTATTAACATGGAAGCACCAATATACGTTTTATATTGACGCTATATTTTCCTCTAAGCCACATATAACTTGGTCTAAAAACTCGAACAAATTTAAAGATTGGAGCTACACGTTGCCTAGTAAATAGCACAGCCTACGGGATACTGAGTGAAATTGACAGATTTATTTGCGCTCGGCTATACGGGGATTGTTCGCCTGTAATTTTTACTGCGAGCTTCACATCGTATGTTGCATAATTTCGTTATAAACCTTACAATAGCTTTCGAAAAAACTACTTTTTATATATTTCAAGTGCGAAAATTGGGGAATAAATTGTGATGTTTCACACTGTTTTTATTTAATTTAAATGAATTTGACGCTTTTTTTTCAATTTTTACATCTATGTTTACGAATTCCTACATCTAAGTTTTAGCTATCTATATATATATATATATAACAATGTTTCCGTTTGTCATGGCGTCACGCGTGAAAGGCTACATTGATTGCGCTAATACTTTTCTTGTTGTGTATGATATGTCGGAAGATTCTTATAAAAGAAAAAATAAGGAAGCTGCAAGGAAAATTAGTAAATTATGAAAACTTAACGAGCATTGACCTTTGGTAATGTAACCTTATGGCGATTGACGTTATTGTCAGTAGTTAGACAGCGAATTCAAAATTCTTAGTAAAGGGCACAGTCTGTCTGTTCAACTAGTCAATAATAAATGTGTAAGGTCTAGACGAATAATTTATTTATTAGCCTGATAGTGACGCGAACTTAAAATGTCGGGTTGTAAGGTAAATGTAAGACAATAAGGATAAAGATGATGTAGTTTAAAGATTATAAGTAATTCGGAATAGTTAAATTTATTACTTAGTTTAATGTAAAACTATCGAAAGTAAAGTTAATGTCCGAATTTTTTATCTATCTTATAGGTACCTTTTTTCGCAAAAACCAATTAAAATGTTCATTTAACCTGACAAAAGCAATGTCCATTGCTTTTTTAAATAAATGCCTCGATGCAATCCAACCATGCAAATTAATACATTTCGAGGAAAACACGGGTTTTGTTACATTTTAAAACAATTTATTTTTCGATGTTTCAAAAAAATTATGGTTGAAAAAACT
Source organism: Cecropterus dorantes dorantes (assembly GCA_018249915.1). Lineage (NCBI taxonomy): Eukaryota > Metazoa > Arthropoda > Insecta > Lepidoptera > Hesperiidae > Cecropterus > Cecropterus dorantes. The sequence continues at coordinate 6,750 of DWLI01004890.1, forward strand.
ATATCTTTTTATTTAGACTGTTTAAAAAATCTCTCCTTAATTTTAATTATCTATACAATATATAGGTACATAAATATGTAGCTAAAGAAAACGGAAACTTTTACTCTTTTTGACAACTGTCTTTTTGTTTGGTAACGAGTTAGTCATTTTAATTATATCAGAAAAAAATGGAAAATATGATTCTGGTCTGACCAATGGTCAAACACTAAGATTTTTTTTTAAATCGGAGCATAATTGACGTAGAAGCCTATCTATGTAGTAGAAATTAAAATATTTTCTGATATAAAACCAGAAATCAAAATTTGACGTTGATCAAAATGAAAATTTGTGTATAATCGTGTTTATTAGAGGCTTTACATTCCAATACGTTAGTGGTACTATCGCTTGAATGTTTTTACGCGCTGTGGAATTTAGACCATCAGGCCAATTAATATCGGTAGTAAAATTTAAAGCTGCAATAAACATAGCCGTGGTTGTACTGATGTGGAAAACTGCGCTTTTTGAACCATCATAAAAACGTATGTGGTGCCGCCACAATCTGCTTTTAATGGGATGTGTGTGGGCGTTATTCGCAAGTTGGTATCAAACCGAGTTACAGTTACCCCTGGTTGGGTAAGATGTGGTAATTTCCCAAGAGATGGGAGTTCGACGCGGTCTTGCTTGAACTGGTTGTCGCAGCCTTAGGGAGTTCGCACATTTTACTACACTGTTAGAAAATGTGTAGTTTGCATGTAAATAATCTTCCGACTTTGGTCCGTATTTCGAAGGAGACTATCAAAAATGCTGTACTGCGTAAACTGTGTCATTCAATATATTTTTTAATTACCTATTACATGACTGCGCCACTTTGACCCTAAGAGATCATTATAATGTATTGTTAGAAACTTTAACAGAATTTTGTTTTCCTTTTAAATATATTAAAAATGTATCAATCCGTACAAACATTAATTACTGTTGGAACGCGAAATATAAACTAAATTAAGCATTATTAAATAATTTGAAACTTTTGACACGAAAAGTATTTAATACATAAGTAAAGTGACAAATAAGTCGATTAAAAAGAAATACATCAAATATATTGGCATATGATATAACTTAAATGATTAATGAATGAGTAAAATTGGGTGGCGCCTTTACACCGTCATACAACTATATTGTTTGAGGAACTAGAAAAGGTTTGTGAGCCACTTGGGAGCGGAAGTAGCTACATTTTATGCAAGCGGTTCGGGACTTTCGAAGGCACTAGATGAATTTTTAGAGGATATTTCTATATTCCGTACCCCTAGGTATTGAATAAGGTGTGGACAAATGTTGCAAATTTATTGCATTATACGCAATACATACGACTGGATTTCTGTTTTACATCAAATCATAAGTTTAACAAGAAAACCAATAAAGATCACTATTGTTAGCAGGTTTCAACAATGAAACAAATTAAAATTACAAATAAAAGTAATATCAATTTTGTTTACTGTTGAAATAAATAAAGATAAACGCTATAAGAAGAATTATGGTACACTTAAGTATTGACAAACAAATATTTTTTTAATTAATTTAAAATAGTTTATTAAATTAACCCATGATTTATTTTTAGATACCGTCCATAAATTTGGATTTTGGATTACTTATATATGTATGTCTATTTATTTTTATTCTCTCAGTTACAAATATTTTGATTTCCAGTGCCCTTATTACGAGATTATTCATAAAGGCAATCATTGTTTAAGTTCTCGACCATATATTGCTATGTACTCGTACGTTGCTCATTAACGTTTTCTCGGAGGCATCTTGCAATGTACGTTGCAATGATTGACGAAAACGTAAACAAATATTGTTTTGACTAAACTTATAAACTTACGTACTAAGGACACAGCTAAGCTTGATATTTTGTACGATAATCAGAAGTATTGTTAGTATTATATAATTTTCCTACGCCAAAGTAATTTTAAGTGTACTACGGAAAATTGTTCCAATAAATTGCTATATAAATTTGGTATGTGAACAAGGTAACATTGAAAGGCTTTGATTAGTTTGAATAAGGCTGCAGGTGCGTTTACCTTCAAGGTTTACATGGCGAATGTTTTTATTTACACTATAAATCATGCTTAACAAAGCAAGCGTAACTAATTATTAGATTGAATTAAAAACAAAATTTAATTGATTGGTCCAGATGGTCATTATCTTTTTATGAGAGAACAAAATAAGTATTTAGTCCATTAAATGTATAGTAAGTCCCATGGACATCTAAACAAAATGTGATTAAAAAGTATTTTACAGGATTCTCAAGAAAACGTTTAGATTACAACATTTTGAGCGCTTAAAATTTATTCATCATTTTACTTATTTTTCAAATAAATTCTATTTTTGCGTCGGGGGTTAATAAGGCGAAGCTGCGAGTAAAGTAAGTGGAAGTTTACTTTACTAAAATTATTGATATAATGACTGAAAAAAAATAAACCGTTTCAATTTTGTTACAGCTGTTCCGTCTAATGCGTTTTCTAATGCTACATCGTTTGTCGGAAGTGAACTATTTGTGGCTTTGGTGTTGAGAAACTAGTGGAAGGAGTAATTCTATTTGTAGATTATGTTAAAAGATTACGTTATAATGTTTCTAACTTACTTTCTACTTTCATATTTTTTTTTTAAGATTATATTTGCAAAAGTGCATCCTGTTCACTTGATAGCGAGTGGTCACTGCCGAAGTTGTAATACTTTTCTAAGTCAAACACAGATTTGTTACTCGCTTACTGATCGCCTTATGTAAAATTAGCCGTTAACCATACCCTTCAACGTGACGTAAAAACTGCTTCACGTTAGAAATAGCTGTGGTGGCGATACCTTCCAGCTTAAACAATACACATTCTATGTTACGAAAGTCTGAAACATCTAAAAGTCAATGTAACTCAAAGCAGGCTATGACATGCGTGGACATAAGGATACTGCATTCGAATCCTAGCCAGATAGACTTCTAAATAATTTTATTCTTCTCTTCAGGGTCTAAAGTCTTTGTGTTTGTTAATTACATCCAGAAGAATTATATATAAGAATATATAAAAATCTACAACATAGAGCAAGTAAAATACAACTTATACAACATCTTGTTAAATAGTCATATATTAGACCAAACTATTCAGGACAAAGTTATACCGCCTCAAGTATGTCTTTGAACTTAAGTTTAAATTAATAGCATCATAACGAAACAATATATGAACGCACGAGAAGTTGTGTATTGTAGTTCATAGTTTAACAGCTTTTCAATGGTAATATTGAACTTGAGTGTCGTTGTTCAATGCCTAATTGCTTTATAACAATACTATTGAGGCAATGTCGTTTATATTGCCGCAATAACTCCGCGAAACTAAGCAATTAATTTGATTTGCCTTTAGTTAATATTCAAGGTGTGATATATTTGTACTCTACAAATTAAAATGATTTACTGTTAGTACATGTGCCCTTAAAACTGAATGACATAACTAATAGTAGTATAACACTCATCTAACACAATTGTATTGCGTTTAAGTATATGACATAAAAACATTTATTGTGATTTTGTTAAATTGATAAAAACTGTATCTTAACATTTACTACTTTAAAATCATTTATCCATACTAATATTATAAATGCGAAAGTAACTCTGTCTGTCTGTCTGTCTGTCTGTCTGTCTGCTACGCTTTCACGTTCAAACCACGCAACCGATCTTAATAAAAACTGGTACAGAGATAGATTTGACCCTGAGAAAGGAC
>DWLI01004891.1:0-10491 GCA_018249915.1 Cecropterus dorantes dorantes
TGTCTCTTACCTGTCGTTTTTTCCGTTGCATCAGGTTTGAAATCACAACGATTCTAAAGAAGTTTCACTTCAAAAATTGTAATGTATTTTCAGGTGCTACCGGCGAGGACGAACAAACATAACAAAAAAGTATACCATAACTGCTATTGTCATAAACCCATTACTGACTCATTGCTGAGCACGGGTCTTCTCTCAGAATGTGATAGTTTTAGGCAAGGTCCACCGCGCTGACCAAGTGAATTAGTAAATACTTTACACAACTGCAGTTTCACCCGCTACTAAATAAGAAAGAAAAACATACAAACATACAGCGTACCTTCCTTAATAAATGGTCTATTCAATACATTTTTTTTTAATTCGGATCAGTAGTTCCTGAAATTAGTCCGTTCAACAAAAAAAAAACTCCACTGCTTTATAATATTATTAGTAAGTAGTAATATTGATAAATTAGTAAATATTATATTTGTATTAGTATATTAGTAGGTATAGATTTTATTAAAGTTCTCAGGCGTGTAGATTTTGTCACGATGTTTTCCTTTACTGTAAAGCAGTCATAATTAATTTCTCAATTTAGAATAATTAGACGAGACTCGGGCCTCCCGATTCAGAGGACGAGTTTCCACAATTCGGCTATCACACCTCATATACCAACGATTTTATGGTACCACTAGGTGTGCTACGCGGTCACACCCGCTACTAAATAAGAAAAAAAAACAAACAAACATAGCGTGATGTTATATAGCCTATAGCCTTCCTCGGTAAATTCAATTCAGTAAATTCAATTCGAACCAGTTCCTGAGATTAGCCCGTTCAACCAAACAAACTCTACTCCTTTATAATATTAGTATAGATAACCACAGACGCGATTCTATGATACCATAACTACAGACGCAGTCTGGTACAAGCAGTCCGGAATTTTCATCATCCAATATGGCCACTCTACATTAATATCAGTTACCCTGTGTCATATTACGCAATGATGTAATTAAGACGTTTTGTTTTAGCAACAGTTGATAAGGAGGAATGCGGTGTGTGCGAATTGCAACATTTTTGCAACTGTACGATAAAGGAACTTATCTCCTGACATAATATTTAACCCGTCACAAATTAATTTTGTATCTACAATGTGTAGTCTTGCTAGATTGTCATTAGATAATTACCGATTTAAGTAAATATGTAAATGTAATGTAAATGTAATGTAATGTAACGGGTTTTAATAAAATGTAGCATGACGTGGTAGCAACGCCGGTCAAAACCCACCCGGTGGCCGTCCTCATGTGGCATGTGACCACACATGCCGCCGTCCTTCCCGGGATCGTTTCGATGGACTCGAGCTCCCACTCTTGCTGCCCGTAACCCCGGAATCCCCTTTTTAAACGCCTCTTACGTCAGGCAGGATCACCATATACATATATAGCCCTATTCTGGCCCCGGAACTACAGGGACATTATATCTGTGTCCCTAGTAAAAAAGGATATATGTGTGATTATACTTAGCGATAAGGCAGACAGTCTAGCTGATGGAAAGTATTCACCGTCCTCTATCGAGATTTGCAACACCAGAGGAATCGCCAATCGCTGGCGATTCACCTTTCTTGAAAAGCCTTAGAACTACAATTAATACTTTTGTAGGGGAAGTCCCTATAAATAAACATTAGCATACAATATATGCACTTTGTGTTATCTAGCTGTGCCCCGTGGTAACATCCGCGTTTAAAAAATTGACAAAACATATCTAAAACTGACACTTTAATGCCATAAAAACTTTCAAAAATAGCATTTTTATTAAAAGGTTTTATAGCAATACGATTCGGATTTATGTGTTTTAATTGTTTTATGGAAGCATAATTATTTTGATAAAATAAAAGTAAGCATAAATAACTAACTAAGTTAAGTCGTGAAATTTGAGACCTAAATTAAATTTCAGTTATAGCATCCGATTTTTTTGGTTTCAGAATAATTTGATTTACATAATAAACAGACACTATTTTTTATTGTTTGTAGTATAGATTTAATATGTGATAGTTATCACGTACGTTGTTTGCTGTTATATCAAGAGCGTGTATCAACATTTACGGAAAACAGTTAACTTTAATACGTCAGGTACCAGGTAAGGATGATGCAATATTTATTACAACATAATTATTCTCTTTGTCATAATTACGTATTGTGTCATGTAAAGTTTTTTTTTGTATAAAATGAAGTAGCAAACGAGCATGCAGTCCACCTGATGGTAAGTGGTCACTTCCGCCCATGGACATCTGTATAACTTCATATAGAACGTAAGTTCTATCTGAAGTCAAACACAGATGCGTTGCTACTCCCGAGGACTGAGATGGTCGCATGTAAATGTTTAAGCATTTGATATAAAACACTAGCATATTCCCGCGGCTCCTCCTGTTTTAGTCATGTTTATCATGGTAATGAGTATGTCATATGTTAATCGAGATCATAAACCATCTGTGTGCTATATTTCAGCGTAATCCGAATTGCAGTTTTTGCGTTAAAGACTAATAAACATATGTACATCCTTACAAACTTTCGCATTTATGTATATGTAGGTGCTAGAGACTTTTGTGGCAGTATTATGCCTAATTATAACAGCACTAAATGCTGCTTTGATCTGGTTTTAATGGTACGTAATAGGCACCTTTAACAAAGCCTTTCTAAGTCCTCAAGGGTAGCAACGCATCTGTGGCCAACCTCAGGTTAGACTCTGGTCTTATCAATGGTTGACTTTAGATAGCCACGGGCAGGAGTGGCCACTTAACATCGGGCGGACGGCATGCTCGTTTGCTACTTGTATATTATATAAAAATGGGTATTTTTTTCTAAAAACTTCAAAATATGAAACGCTATTATGTTTCAATTTTTTTTTTGACATACCTTCGAACTCTTGCTTATAGATTTTCTTCGATAAAATATTATTAACCTAACATAAAGATTGTTTTAAAGACTTCTTTTAAATTTATATAAAGAATAGTGTTAAAAAGCGATGATTTGTCGATAACCACAGTAAGTATATAAACTTTTAATGGCTTAGACACTGAACATCTTTTCTCAGACATAGCTGGAAAAAGCAGATTTATATACTTAACATGTTTTTGAACGAGGAAAACATCACAAGAAACCTTAATACTAGTTTCTTTGTTTAAGGTCAATAAAAATCCTATTTAAACCGCAAGACTACGAAAACTGATACGTATCTTTAAGTGTAAATATGCGTCAGATTTGTGCCGCACAAGGTAGAAATAGGTATAGAGCGATCCTGTTCGGGTCAGAGACAGGTCAGAACACCTTCAGATAAATACTGTCATTCCTGTCTTTTCCAATTCAAGTAAAGTGTATTCCCCCTGTACCTTTGATGTCTGCGACGACATGCCACATATGCCACCGTCCTTCTCGGGGTTGCTGGCTGGGCGGTTCGAGCTCCCATTCTACCCGCCCGCAACCCCAAAAGCTTCCTTCTAGTCGCCTCTCACGACAGGCAGGGGATACCGTAGTCGTATTCTTCTCCCCTACACGGGGAGACTCTACGGTTTATACCAAGGTATTGGTGGCATTTACGCAGTGTGTGGGATTAGTTTTATGAGGTACGTTGTCGTAATACGAGCCTTAGGGCCACAAAACAGCATTAAGAGAATTTCAGAATATGACGCAACAATATGCAACATTTTATGGCCACACATCGGATACATACATTATGTTTTTACCTGACTGCGTCACAAGGAGGGTATATATTAAGTGTATGTATGTGTGTGTTAGCATGTATACGTCTGTCTTTGGTACTACAGCCCAAACGGCTTGACGGATTAGTACATATGATATATCATTACAATCGTCTCAATGTACCGTAACATAAAGATGATTTAAAAAAACGCCATTTTTTTACTACTAAGAGAAAAAGGGTAGAAGGAAAAACTTTTTTACTATCATGACAATATGGATACCAAGCATGAGCATCATTATACTTTTAAGTTGCTCTTTTTACGAAATCTCAAAAAAGTTGAATCAAATACTCGTATTTTCTTATTTATTTATTTACAGATGACACAGGTATAATGTTTACAAGTCATGTTTTTGACATAATTAAAGGTAACCACAGCATGTTATAAAAACACAAAAACGTCTGCTTAAGAACAATAAACTAAAACTGAAGGCAATATTTTTTAAGCAGGATTTTTTAAATATTTTAACGATGTTACTTGCTTACTTAACGCTGATGCTAGCAACGATAAGCGAACGACGCTTGAAACGAAAGTTTCGTGGCCTCCCTGTGTTCATACAAATTTTGAAATTATTCAAAAAAAAATTGTTCGAAAGAATACCTTTATCTTCATACATGTTTATGATTATCAAAGTAACAATGATTTCGTAAACGAACGAATTTATTTAGAGAAAAAAACACCTAAAAGGGGAATCACCAATAATTATCAAAGATAAGGCATAATATTTTTGACATAATTATTATCTAAATTTACAACAACACTTAAAATTTATATAATCTGACATCGAATCTGCACTGAGGAAATATACGTTTAACTACAGATATTAGTTGGAGGGCACTTAAAAAAATCTAATAAATCTCCATTTTGATATTTTTTATGAACTAAGGATTTTTACAAGATAAGGGGAAGCACCAGGCCTACCTATATATTGTGTGTTATGTCTGTGAAAAAATCCGATACATTAGTCATATCTAATCTAAATCTTCGATCGAATATTTTTCAGTTAAGTCATACACCTTTATAGACATATCTATATATCTATTTGATTCAGAGATTCTACGTACGATTTCCAGACAGACACATAGCTGAATAATTAATATGCCAAGTACGAAAAACAATGCAGATTGACTGGTAGGTACCAGCGCCTCACCTATTTCTAACGTAAAGCAGTTCTTGCGTTTCGGAAAGGTATGGTTACCAGCTCATATATGAGGCGACCTATTTAGACCTAGTAGCAACGCATCTGCGATCGACTGCAACTAGAACCCCTGTTCTACATATCAATATGGGTGGCAGTAACCGCTTACCATCAGGTGGACTGCATGCTCGTTTGCTACATCTAATACCTCGTCGTATTCCACTACAATTCTACAATCAATAATTCTTACATTGTACGCGTATTATCTATTGTTATTGTCAGGTCAAGATTTGAATGGACAAAGATGTTTTAGAAATAGCTGTTAATGTGTGTCAGTTGTTTGCGAATACCGTTGATGTTTGTTGTTTGATTAGTTATCTATTTGTTGTTGGGTTAGATTTAAAATGTGCTTGTTACGTGTTGAATTCCTACGCTGTCGCTGCACTGTAATAGTAGAGCCTTTACGGAGGATTTTTTAAATAGGTACTTGTTAAATCAGCTAACGAGGATGCAGTTCCTCTTTTAGGAAGTGGCCACTGTCCTCCATGGACACCTGTAGTCAACCTCAAATAAGATGAGCGTCTTATTACATACACACTAGTCTTATTACATACACACTACAATTGTTTTACTACCCTTGATGAACAAGTTGGCAAGACCGGTTCCAACGGATTTGTTGTTAATTTTCAGTATTATATATAACCGCTTTCAACACTCATAGCCCTACACTAGGATTTTCTCCTGGGTCGTGAGTACTATGGACATAGAAAGACGAACACACAAACTTCCATACCCAGAAAAGAATCTACACTTATCAATCAGATGTCTATCTGGCTGGGGATCGAACCCGGAATCCTCTGCGGGTCAGACCGATATGGTGATCGCAGATATGAATATATATTGTCTATAGTACAAGTATTGTATTTGGGACGTCTTGCAGTCTTTTGCTGTTACAAAGAGATAAGTGCGGTTGGCAAGAATTTTCGGACCTCGAGTGGAACCCTCTTTACCCGGGCAATTCTGAAGAGTCGAATACCCCCAGACCCTTAACATTAATACAATAGAATACTAAACATCTTTATTGTACACCAATAACAAACATATAACAAAAATAAAAGACATTTTTTATAGTATGGAAGTAGCAAACGAACATGCAGCCCATCTGATGGTAAGTGGCTACTACCGCCCATGGACATCTGTAATCAACCCTAAATAAGATCAAAGTCCCACCTAAGGCTAGCCACAGATGCGTTGCTACCCCTGAGGACTAAGATGGAATGCTTCAAAAAAGTATGATTCCCTTACCACACCCTTCAGATCAGAACAAAGCAGCGCATTACACTGCTGTTATTACACAGAAATAGGTGTGGTGGTGGTGCTTACGGAGTTGAACAACAACGAGTTCTACCACCTTTAAACTACACATAAAATCTAAAGTACATCAGGCGGTCTTATCACCAAAATAGCAATTTATAACATAGTAATAGTAATTTAGTAATAATAAGTATTTAGCAGCCAATTATGACGTTAAAGTAGACGTAAAAGAAGAAATATAGAGATTAATATATAAGAATACCATGTTATTTAAATTATCTATACTAATTACAAAGCAGTAGATTTCGTTTGGTTAAAGTGGCCAATCTCAGAAACTACTGGTTCGAACTATATCGGCTATATAACTTCACGCTATGTTTGATTGTATTTTTTTTCTTATTTAATAGCGGGTGAAACCGCGTAACACACATAGTTGTAATATAATGTACAAATGTAAAAGACGTTTACCATCCCCACTGTTAAGTGGGTGGTTCGGTTATTACAAAAGTAGTATGCGATTGAGCAGACCTGACCTGAGAGACCTGATGGTATGTCCCTGCTGGACCTTCGAAACTTTAATTAATTACGAGAAGAGAGCTACTCTAGCTACTTCTGTCATAAAAATAAGCGATTAACCCTTTAATTAATCCATCAGTCATAAGTCCTGTGTAAATAGCCCGTCTTTCCTAGAAAGGTTTACACTGTAGTCACCGTTCGGCTGTGTTTTAATGCTCACAGCAGATGAGTAGTTTTAGGAGAAGAATGCTGCTGACATCCATGGAAAGAGAGGGAATCCTTATTCTCCTAAACATTTTTGAAATGGAATTTTGCTGCTCGGGATTTCGTGATTTAGGTATGGTCGCCATGGGACAAAAAAACATATAGACTTTATGAACCTACGAATGAAGGAGAGACCTACTGTTAAATGTACTTAAAGCCTTATTTATCCAAATGTCTCTTTCTGTTCTTGTGAATGTCTTGACATATCATTTAAAATTAAAACATCTTAAATCCTTGAAAGGCAACTAAAAGGCCTCTAAATTAAACAAATAAAAGGCCTCTTGGCTAAATACTAATTAAAAACACTGATATAATTTATCTAAGTGGAGCATTGTCGTGTGTTGACAGTAAATTTTAATTACATATTGTTGATTTTGATAATTAATCGCGATAATCATATCTAAACGAAAACATTCTGTTTTTAATATGTACATATAATACACTATATACACAACACACAATCAATATACTAGCTGAAGTGGTCGTGGTTCACTACAAAATATGAATGTCAGTTTTTCTATGTTTGAAAACGCATCAAACCAAAAGTATTGATCTAATATAATTGAATATAAAACATAATGAGGTAATGTTGGTCTTTATTTTATTAAAATCCATCTAATGTACCTGACGTTTTTACAATTTAAAATCAGAATTAGCCTTTCTAAATGTACAGTTCGGCACAATTAATAACAGTTTAAATTTGTTTGTAAACGGGCTTATTTCAGGAACTACTGGTTCGAATCTACTTTTTGTATTGAATAGTCCATTAATTGAGGAAGGCTATAGGCTATACAACATCACGTTATGTTTCTTTATTTTTTTCTTATTTAGTAGTGGGTGAAACTGCGTAGCACACCTAATCTCATATATAAGTGATGCGACTACCACACCCTTCCACCAAAACTCAAGAACTTCACGATAGAAATACGTACGACGGTGGTACCTCCCCGGTAGAACTACACTGGTTGTACTTGGCTAACTTTCTTGTGACCTGGCACTGTTGGCCTAGAGGAACGCTGCGGAGTTTTAGTAGGCAGGAGACCCACTTATCGCTTCTGTTCCCTTGGGACCATGTCCAATCTTATCTTAACTTACCTTTAACCTCCCAGGAAAAATATATTTAACATTTTGATGACTATAATACAAGAAATACCTCACAAAAAATACAATAACAAACTACGTTTTTTTAATTAATTTTCAAACTATAAAGTTGTCTTCAGTACCGAATATTTGTGAAAGAACCTTAATAACAATACAGCCCTTATAACCCTTCAACCCTTATTGTACTACCGCATTGTTTAGGAAGCAAAAGTGTAATTACAGGTACAAGTGGTCCCGTCTAAGCCCTAAGGCCTACAAGGTACACAGATAATATACACTTATGAGTCCCCTTACGGCTTCTATTCCAACCCTTGAAACTAATCCCCCTGCTCCTCTTACACGCCCTTTTAAGACCTAAATTGTCTCCCATTTCTAATTCAGGTATTTTCCTTCGCTTGCGTCGTCGTCTAGCTATTATTGTGCCACTGCTGGCACAGGTCTTCTCGCAGATTAAGAGAGTTTCAGGCCATGTTCCACCGCGCTGGTCAAGTGCGAATTGGTAGACATCACAGATCTTAGAGGTGTTTTTTAATTCTCAGGTGTGAAGGGATTCCTCATTTTTCTTCGCCGTAAATCAGTGATAATTGATTTCAAATACGTAGATAGATTGGAATAAATCTTTGTGCGTTTCTGAGATTCGAACTTCGGACCTTCGATTGAGAGTCCGAGTTTCAATCATTCGGTTATCATGTTGGTATCAAATACGTTCACAACAAACGCGCATTATATATTGTCTCTTATTAAATAATTAAGACTCATAAGAGTTAAATAACCAACTTTAAGAATTCAAATATATTTTTTTTATATAAACAACAGAGCTATGATATTTTATACATTTTTCTTGTAATGGCCTTATGGGTATATCGACTTCAAATAACTTTAATGGACCCCAATAATTTTGGGGTTGCCGGTTTACTTTCATATGAGATGGCCACTTTCGTCCTCGGAGTAGCAACGCATCTGTGATTGACTTCAAATAAAACCCCGTATTCTATATGATGTTGCATACAGATCAGTGTATAGGCCACAGTAAACACTTACCATGAGATGGACTGCAAGTTCGTTTGCTACTTCAAAATTATAAAAAAAAACCGATTGAAAGGTTACCTGACACCTGTTTTACCACACCCCCAAAACCAGAACACATCACCTTAAAACTTTAGGTAAATAGACACAACTTCTAACAAATTCACAAGGTCGATTACATAACATGGTAGAGTCAATTTAATACATAATTAATGACAAAGACTCACGTGCGATTTAATGATACTACTCGTTATCCTCACGTGTACTGATAAATAACCTGTTTTGACTTATTCATTATGATTTTGTTATAAAAACTTTGAATTTTAATAACATGTTTTCGGCAGTTTGCAGGCATTGTCTAATTCGAATACAAATTGTTTATTCAAAAGGATTCATTGAGAGTTTAAATCGCCGTTATAAAAGTAGAAAAGGGGCGTGTCCATCTGGTGACAAGTGGCCACTGCCGCCTTTGAACATATCGCCGCTTAAGTTCTAACACCGCGTTACTCGAAAAATGGCCATTTTGAGTTATGCATATCATTCGATAGGGAATTAAAAAACGCATCTTTGGACTATAAAAATTAAGAATTTGAGATAATCACAGCGAGTTATTTGAGAAAAAAGAACGTAGCGTATATTGACAGCCAAATATGCGGTGAAAACTACGCGTAAGTCAGTGTTGTTTCATACTAAAAGATGTGACGATGCTCTGGAGAATTAAAAACAATTATATGAAACAGTTTTTCTGCTCTCCTGAACAATTGCTAATTTTGAGATCCGCGGTGTTAGAACTTAAGCGACTATATGAGATCAACCCCAGATAAAATAAAAATCTTACCCAAAGTCGACCGCACCGCGACCGAGACGATCGCCTACTTAGGAGGCGATCGTCTCCTTATGATCGCCTCATATGAAAGTAAGCAGTAAAACACATTAATCCACCTTAATCATTATGGCATGACATTTCGTATGATATAATTATACAAATAAAATATTATGACATAAAATTATGCTATGAAAATGAATTATAATTAACTATTATTTTAAAGATGGTACGACCCTTTATGATTTGACTCCGGAAGCACACTGCCACACCTATTTGTGCCTAATAACGACAGGGTTAAGCACCGCTGTATTTTACTTTGAAGAGTGTGGTAAAAGAGACATATTTATCCGAGACGTTCCAGCTTAGTCTTGAGAAGTAGCATTTGCAGCCAACCTCAGGTCTTATCTGAATAATTTACAAATGACCTTGGCGGCAGTGGCCACTTACCATCAGGTGAAATGCTCGTATGTTACTTCAAAATAGAAAAAAAAACATATAAGTATAATGAAAAACTTTCCAAAACAAATCTAGTCAAAATATAACATATTTTTAGGTATAATGATGGTAGGCATTTCTATT
>DWLI01004892.1:0-10491 GCA_018249915.1 Cecropterus dorantes dorantes
TGTATTTGTTTTTGTGTGTTCATGGCACCCGCGACACAGGAGAAAATCCTAGTGCGGGGCTATGAGTGTAGAAAGCGTGTTTTAAGCGTGTGTACAATTAAATATTAAAATGGAGCGATGTATTGAAATTTAATTTCCTCACTGATTTTTTTCCAAAAAAGCGTCGTATATGTAAAGTAGCCGCTATATTGCCTGTATTTTTTTGCAATATACCTTGTCTATTTTTTTAACATGTATCGGTTAGATTTTAGTTTAAATATTTGCGGTTTTTTAATTGATGATTGACTACTCATTTCTCGTTCCATGTTTCCAGGCTGGGTATTCGACGTGACCGGCACTTACGACCTCTCATTCTACCTCGCGGGTATCTTCATCGGCGTATCTGGTTTAGTGCTGCTCGTGCTACCGATATACACCTGCGTGAAGAAGTACAACCAGATGCGCAAGCGCAACACGAAGCCTATCAACACAGGCAACACCGGCGATGAGCCGAAGGCCAACGGCGTTAAATATAATGGGAAATTGATTATGTAGATCAGTGATCGGCAACCTTTTGGCAACACTGGCCGCTAATGACAATGTTAAGTATAAAGGGAAGTTGATTATGTAGGCCAGCGATCGCCAATCTTTTAGCAACATGGTACGCTAATGGCAATATTAGGTATGATGGGAAGTTGATTATGTAAATCAGCGAACGGTAACCTTTTGGCAATACGGTTCGAAAATGGCATTGCGAGCCTCCTACGGCGATAAGTATAATGGAAAGTTAATATGTAGATCGGTGTTCGGCAACCTTTTTGCAACACGGACCATAGTAGCTACGTAAGGTTATTACCTTAGCGGGTTTTAGTCGGAAGTGTATGAAATTTAACAGCGTAAAATAAAAACAGAAATGGCACCTTAACTTTTATTTGACGGCGGAGAAAAGGTCGCCATGAATTAATTGCAGGTTCGGTTGTAACAAGAGTAGGCAAGAATTTAAATACTATAAGTCTGTGTGGCAAGAAATGTGGCAAGTTTTAGGAAGACCCGCGGGCCAATAAAAGAGAGTCGCGGGCTGCGGTTTGCCGATCGCTAATATTCGAAGATAAGTTTTAGAAATGGGTAGTGATTTAGAGTCAAGATTCATCAAGATACGATTGTTAAAATAAGTAAAAATCCATTTTGTAAACTGGACTGACGAAAGAAGGGATGTATAATGAATATGGGAAATTATGGAAAAAAAATAAAATTAAGTGGGAAAATGAATTCTTAGGAAAAATTTTTAATGACTAAGAATTATTTGGAGACGTTATGGAATATTAAAGTATGTGTTAAGATAAATGGACAAAGCTGATTGAGAAAAAAGTTTAATAATTAAAAAAGTTTAATTGGAAATTACCTAAGAAGCATATTGTTCTGGAAAATACATTATATAGTTTAGAAAATACAATAAGTAATATCTTGACTGAATTAGAGTTGATTAAAATTAAAATAAAAAAAAACATTTTCAATTTGGTAATTTGGCTAATAATTAATAGTTTGTCAATTTAAGGAAACTTCTACACGTAAGTTAGATTTGAAAATAGCTGATGTAGATGATTGGTTCTCAATCTGTGGTACAGATCAGAGGCAAGAAATCGGTCGTCAAAGTATTTATAGTTTTAATTGATCCATTTTAGGCGGTTATGATTTAATATTCACACGCATTTCTTGCTATGAGTCTTTGGTCAAAAAATGTTGAGAATCACTGATTTAAAACCCTTTTTAACTACAATGTTAATGTAAAGAATGAAAAATATGTAAAAGGAATGTACTGTTACGAAATTGTATCACGATTATTTAAAATTAAATGATCAGTATAATGTATTAAGTTCAAATAACTCTATAGTTATTTGACCACCGTTATCTCTCATTTAACTTAACACAGTTAGTGTTTCATTGTGTTAAGTCCAGATAAGATAAGTTATAAATGATGGCAACTACTATCAAGCCCTAGATTGTTACTAGAGTTTGAACACTAGATTCTTTGCGAGACTATTTGTATTCATTTAAGAATTGTATTAATCTTTGGTTATTGTTTGTTTGGTAAATGATGGGACTGCATCGCACGATGATAATAAAAGAGACCTATTACGAAATTTGTATTTAGTGGAAATAATAAAATTGTTTTTAGTAGAGTTTTTTCAAGCACGTGGTGTTTAAAAAGACGTAATATTTCTGTTTGTCTTATTTTACCACGAAATCAGCACGTTTTGATTCGCTAGACGATAGACTACGTTATTTGGAAAAGTTTCAGAATTTAACTCAATTTGTCGAATATTTGAAAGAAAGAAAACATTTCTATTCGCGATATCACAACAAACTACATATATGAGTTCGGTTTTTTTTGTTCTCATTTTGCGATATGTTCAAATTGACCTGTTATTTTGTGACGATCATACATCTTTAAAAATGACGCAGTTATATTTTAGAATTTGCATGTTAGAACCATATGAATACCTACATACCTTAATGCAATATTTGTTGAATGTTATTATATTAATTTCAATCGAATTACAGCTGATTATTATTGTTTAAAAATATCCATTATTATGTTTGTTACATTGATACATTGTAGAAAAGAAGTTCCTAGCTTTATTTATTTCATTTGGTGAGCGTGTTCATTATTCTGAATATGATTCAATGGTAAAATAAAACCTTTGTAAACTATATTATCTTGGCTTATATAACAATACCGTGTAAGTGATATTTGGTAACTTTTGAGGAGATACAAAAAACTGTATATTTTGTATGAAATTCTCCACACAAAAAACTATATATTTTATATAGTCTTTTGTCTCTCCTGAAAGGTTACCAAATACCACTTGCGTAGTATTGTAACTGTATATTTTGTATGAAATTCTTCAGACAAAAAATACAGTTTTTTGTCACTCCTCAAAAATGACCAAATATCACTTGCGCGGTATTGTTATATAAGCGACGTTATATCAACAAAATATGTTACAATATAAACCATGATGTGACAAAGCGAATATTTGACACGATTTTGTAATATTGTTTATAAGAAAAGAGGAAAACGCGATATAATTTAGGTATTATTAGTATTTCTATTATCAACTTCTAATAATGCTATTATGAAGTTATTAAATTCGTGTTGAATGTTTTTAGGATTTGGTAATTTCATTTGTAAAGTAAGATTTAATATTCAAACGAAATTTCGATCTAATATTATATTTAACGGTGATAAGTCGCCCAGTGGTCGAAATTCGATCAAAATTATATCGATCAAATTTTGCAGCACATTTATTTCTAAATGTTTAAAAGTTAAATCCAAAAATGGATAGAATCCAAAAAGGTGACAATCAAACAACATTTGACAAACATTTGATAAGGGAGAGAGTATTAGATTCCATCAGTGGCGCTGACTATACTTTATTCAAATAAGTGCTTCTCGAAAAACGCCTACAGACGTACTCATACTTACAGACATACGCATTATTAGTATCATAATTATAAAGGAGTCAAATATGATATTTTGTAACAACGGTTATCATCGTAAATGAGTGATAAGACGTTTTCACGTCAAATTTATCAAAATTAAGAAAGGCCTAAAATAAGTCCCAATGTGATAATTGTAGTTGTTGTTATGCCTCATGATATTTCACATGACGAATTAAATTGATACTTGGAATGTTAGTTTAAAAAATGTTGTAAATTCTAACCGTCAATGTTGCACTGTATTCCCAATGTTATCCTAATGTACTAAAACTACTGTTGTGTCATTTATTAATATAATATAATAAAATAATTGATTTTAACACCAAAGACTGTTCCACATTTATGACAGAATTTTCCCGTAGTGTATAGCCGATGGACGATAGCCAGTCGAAGACTAAATTTTAATATGTAAATATATTTCGAGTTATACAAAATAAGTGTGGGTATTGAGAGAAAATACAATTATGATGATTATTCACGATTTCTTCATTGTTGGGTAACAAAGAACTTTGGAATTAGTTCGCTAATTAATTGATTTTACGTGGTTTGTCGTATTGTTGAGCAGAGTTGGATAATAAAATAGATCTGTATAGATTGAAGCATAAAATGTTCAGGTGTGTGGTTGTATTTTTGTGTGAACGCATACAAATCATGAATTGAGATTATTTTAATGTCCTTATTGTTTGGCCGCTCAGAGAATGCATCAAGCCTGTCAGTATCGGTTGGATATGACTAGAGATGGAATAGTTCTATTTCATTGAATCGCTTCTTACTTCTAAGTAACAAACGCAAACAAAATAATAATGGCAGATATATAAAGATAGATGTTTTCGAAAATATTTCATGTATAAACATAAATATAAAAATCAAAAAAAATTGCTCAGACTGATTCGATCGATGGATATCTGCGTTAATTATCACTTCCACATATATGTTTAAACAAATTATTAACATTATTTTATCAATTCTGATATCTTGTTCGAAATATTGTAATTTTTTGTTGACGGCCTGTAATGTTGATTTATTATTATTAAAAATTAGTTTCATATTATTGATTTTATTACTATTATTACTTACTTATTTTATCCATCCATCATTAGCTTTTTGTTGCTGGTAGGGGTTTTAATCAATACTTCCCGTTTGCGTGTCGGTGCGGGCAGTGGACTGATATCTAGGAAGACGCTGCTGGCCATGTTCTGGATTTTCTCTCTTAGTGGCTCCTACGATATCCACGGGAAGAGAGGGAGAGGTGCTATTGAAGATCGACACCAAACTACACGGTAGTTAGTAATTTATTTCTGATTTATTGCATATTTCGGAAATTTAATGTTGAATTAACAGATTTCGTGTTTATTTAACGATTAATTGAACGCGTAATTAATTAGTTTATTATATTTGAGAAAATTGTAACGCTTCTTAAATTAACGATAAATTATTTTTAAATTAACGATAACGTAAAATTTACGCCACTTCAAAGTTACATAGTTCATTCGAAAACAACCAGTCAGGAATGCATTCTCAGCGGCCATACTATATGTCAATTGACGTCAATAGAAATAGGTCTCTGAAGACATAATTCTATTCGTCTTTTCCTATTGTTCATTTAAATAAAAACTCTTACTAACTAGCAATTTAGTTACATTATTACAAAGGGTTATACCAAATATTACGCTTTGTCTGGATTGTTTAGTTTTAAGAATAATGGCTAAGTAAATTAAACAATTACTAAGAATTAATTATTTATTAAGATAAACATTCACAATCAGTAGAATTCTACATTACAATATATGAAGATACAAACATAATTTAGCGCTATTTATCATGCTAGTGATATTAAAATTTACTTTAATATTATTGTCATTTTCTAGGCTAAGGCTAATGTTTGACTAAGTATTTGCAATAATTTTATCAATGAAATCAATATGATTTATACTAACATGACAAGACAAAAAACAGTAATTGTTGTTATTTTTGTGATAAAATCTAGATTTTAATTACGTATCTAGTTTTTAGGTAAGCAAAGAAGCTATATTATCTTGCCAAAAATGACTACAACAAAAATTGTTTGCCCTAAGTAGCGAAGGTAGCTTGTGATGGAAGAATTTTACTAAAGTTTGTTAGTAGTATGATTAAGTCAGTATCTTGAATATGTTTGATGATTTGACATTTGTCTTACTATATTCATTATGGCATGTTTTACGATACATCTCAATTTGTAGCCGTACGAGTATATATTGATATCATGACAACGTTAGGTAAAGTGCAGTAAGTGTGGCCTCATACTTACTGTTTAGGCGATTTTCGAACTAATTAACCTGAAGGCAAGTCTCGCATACAAAATCATTGATACGGCGCACACGTTCGTTTATTTTTTTTTGAACGGAAAACTGACGTTCAGTTAAAAATTAATTCGTGTGTTCCGGTCCAAAGTACGAAAGTCAAATTTTACACGTAATTTCAAATCGGAATTCCTGATCAGGAAACCCGATCAAAAACGAACGTATGGAGCGAGACTTAGATTGATGATGGATTTTAAATACTATAAATGAAAATTAATGACGCATTTATGAATTAAATGTAGTGTCAAACATCGGTAAATGAGTAAACCAAGAAAATTTCAGAAGCAAATGTAAATTTGCCTTGTTAAAAAGACACCTGCTCAAATTTGAAACCCGCTTTATTGACAATATAACATGTACGGCTAATAGTATTTGATCGTTGGAACAATGCGGCTTATCTCTGTTAAGATTTCAAGGTATTTTGGTCGAATCTGGGTCCATGAATGTCTGTTATTTTTTGTCTTATGTGTGTCGCTTTAGTTTTAGTTCGGACTGGCAGATATGCAACGCAGCAAATCATTTTGAGAATTGTATCGGACAGTATTTTTGTGTAATTTCGCTTAAGCAATTTGGAAACAGTTAACGCAGTCACTGCTATAAAGGAAAGTAAAAAATATAATCACGGTAGGTTATAAATACTTTTGTTGAAAGTAAGTGAATTAGGTCTAGCATTGAGTCGGTATTTACTAAAAATAATACTTATTTTAAAACTGAAATATGTATACTTACACACTTGTTTTTATTTATACAAGTCGTGACGTAACCAAGTAGAAAAGTATTGTATCACATGTGTTTATGTCATTATACGTATATTGTACTATACACTAATAATGGTGTTATTAATTCCTTTGGCTGCGTGTCTGTCTGTCTGATAAAATAAGTGAGTGGCGATGCCAACGAAACGGGTATAGAAATGTATTATGTACACTTGTGTCGCTTGCATGTTGTGTGCGTCTCTAGTAAAATTTATCTTATACAATTTATTTTTGTTTTATTTTACTTTTTCTTTATTTTGGCTATCTATTTATTTTATATTTGCAGTGGTCATCATACCGATCTGACAAACAGAGGGTTCAGGGTTCGATCCCCGGTGAAGTAAATGTCTCATTGATTAAATAGCATAATTAATTAAATAACATCTCGTTGATGAGTCTGGGTGTTTATATTTGTGTGTTCACTATATTTGTATTATAGTGAATTCTAAAACGATGAGCGTAGAAAACAATATTTATTTATCATAATTTTTTTTTGCTTTATATATGTATGGTAAATAAATTGGTGAAGTAACAGTATCGATGAGGTTATTTCTATCCAAACAAGCAATATCTACTTTATAAAGACCCTGGGAGGCAAGGAAAGTGCGGCCCAAATTTCTTTATCACGATTTCACCTAATAATATTAAAAACCTAGAATCTGTATATCAAGCCAATAGTTTTTGTAAGTATTACAATTTAAAATTTATTGTGATTGCAAATATTTTACCTGATTAAAATTTGCACGTTTGATTGAACTTTGAAGTAGAAAAAAAAATAATGTCATTCATATCTGTACGTACTGTAATTAGATTGAAGTAATTAAAATGAACTAGGTATATTTATACATAATAATAATATATTCCAATGACTCTATAAACACGAACAATACTTGATATATTTGAGACTGCCAATGTAGTTATACTCTTCCATTGAATTAACCTTTAAATTAAAAATAACCTCGTATCTAGATTTTGTGATAAGATTGAAACGAGATGAACTAATTAATAAAACATTCCATTAGATTATTAAAGTGTAGAATAAATTAGAGATTTATCAATAAGCGACTATTACCATTTTGAGATTTATAACTTTAAATGTACGTATCTACATATAACTGAAATTTAGATGAGAACAGTAGCAACCAAGTTTATCATTGACGGTTACAGTATAGACGAATGTTGTTTTTTATTGTAGAGTAAAATAATAATACATTAAAGTTTAAAACGTGATCAATAGGATGAAGGCTCTTTAATTTTTTTTTCAATAGTAACACTTAGTTTATTTTATGTTGAAATCGCTAAAAAATGTAATTATAATTGAGTAAGCTTATCTAGACATTCGTTATTCGCTCCAATTGTCTGCAAAAGTAGCTACAAGTCGCAACTAACTTTGATTGGCTGTATAACATTTATTTTTAAACCTCAATCCTAACGTTCTCCACGCTAAGTGAATGACGCTTATAGAGAATATCTTATAGCCCTGGGGTTAGATTCGACGTGTCGTAATGTTTTCTTGTGATTATCATAAAAAAAATCATATCACGTTCCTCACAAAACGGTAACTCTACATGTGAAATGCTGTTCTCCTTTATGATTGACTTGGCGAGGGCACTGCCGTGCCCCCAGATTTTTTTGATTCACATCACGCTACGACATGAACATAATCTTATTATCTACTTACCTACTAATAGTACCCATCTATTAATCATAATCCCTGCCTATTTAGAACGTTTATCTGAATATATTCAAGCAAATCTAACCTAACCTAACTTCACCTTTTAATATCAATAATGAAATATGCTAACTCTATCAATACTTCCTCTTACTACTCATATACCCAAGTATTCATTACAATATATTATACTTTATTTTAAATAATTAAAGTAGATATTCTTAGTGATTCATTTTAAATCTAAGAATGGTTAGTGTAAGTAGTTTTATTGTATTAAAATTGAAATAAAATAAGTATGGAAAGTAGGGGTCGACTAGATTACATTTTCAGTTTAGTCATGGGCGCTCAAGATGTTGATTGATGATTATAAAAAAAATATTTTACAGCTTATTTTGTTTTTTTTTCCCTTGTCTATTTAAAAAAGTTATTATTTTCACCGCATGTGTGTATCATTAATATCATTAAAAATGAGTAATGCACATTTAATTGCCTTTATAAATATAGGTCTAGTCGGGTATCAAACAGATTCCCCAAATGACCGGAACGATTTACAGGCGAAATATTGAGTTGCTACTAGTTGAAGCAATATATTCTTTCTATTTGACAAGTTTGTATTTATAATGTTATTTCAAAAGACGTCCAAAAATAATTCATTCAGAGGCCATGATGCGCCGAATAGCGTTCGCTGTGATGTCCATTTGTGATGCTTATTATTTTCTATTAAATCTTATTGCTAGGTTCAATTATGTTAAAATACTTTAATATAAAAGTATTGATAAGAGTAGTCATAGTTTTAATTCCATACTTATTATATTTCGATAATCTGTTGCCTATGTGCGTTCCATGAATACCTCATTAATGTTTAATTATATTATTATACCTACTGCACACGTGTTGGGGCCTTCCAATCGGCTGATACCCTTTTAGTATAAGAGGTTTGTGAGTTTTAGATTATTCAATAAAGTGACCATTATTAGCTTGGATATCTTGTTTTTATTTCCCTCCTTTCTCGATTTAAGAATAAGATGGTAAATACTATATAGATAGGTGCTATAAATAATTTATTGCAACTGCAAGATACAACTGCCAATAAGAAAGGTTGTGTTATTGGACACTAAGATCACTAAGGAATACGGCATACAGTCTGCGTCTATATTTATAAATGAGTGCTGTACAATTAATTTTATGTTTTTACCTAAGGATAGTTTTATACAAACTTAATGAACAATATAATTCTACTATTATTATCACCATAATTAAAGTATAGGATAAATGGTTCATTATAGCGAACTAAACTGATACTGTTAAATAAATAAGCCGTAAGTGACTGAGCCCACTGTGATAGGTAGGAATGTTCACCACTACATTTATTGCTGCAACTCATTGTTGGAATTAAAGGCCAAGGTCTCATAGTATTTGTACCAGATACTTCCTGAGAACACTCCAAACCAAAATAGTATTTTAACAACACATACCTAAGACTACACTAGTTCACTTTAGAAATATAAGACATATTTGTGAGAATATCAGGTAATTCTGCGAGCATGTCAGTGATAACGGGATAGAGGAATTTGACGACAAACGCTGTCAGGATTGTGGACAAGTGCTGTTTACATACCTGCGATTCCAACAAAAGCCGTCTAGAGCAAGGCTGCTCAACCTCAGGCCCGCGGGCCACAACGTGGCCCGCCAACTCATTTGAATTGGCCCGCCAAGAGAAGTTTGGTGGTAGCAGTAGCAGGAGTGGATGATTCCAGCCTACCCATGATCGCGTGGCCGCACACAATCTTGGAGACAAAATTTGTACCCATTTCCATTAACGCTTGGACAGCCTTTGTCTAGATGAACACTGCGTAGGATTCCGACCTATTCCGAATTCCTCCTGGCGTAGAAGAATTTTTATAAAGTCGACTATGCGAAGGGGGTTGTATGGACCCCCTGTTCCCCATCTTATATACGACCAAACGTACATTACCTAAGTGCTTACTATATCGACTCGCAACTTTGTTCGACCTACGCTTAATTCTCGTATATCAGATTATTCCAGTTGGCGCTTCCACGTTCCTATCGTAAGTTAATGCCAGCACCAGGCCAATGGTGAAATATGGCACGTGGTATGAGATCGCTACTGGCTTGCTATCAATCGTATTTCCATATTCTAGTATACATAGAGTAACATAAAATAAAGATCTGTTTTAAGATTATAACGTACCGATTATATATTTGCTAATAAATGTTAGGAAAT
>DWLI01004893.1:0-10490 GCA_018249915.1 Cecropterus dorantes dorantes
CTTACAGATGTCCATGGGCGGCAGTGACCACTTACCAACAGGTGGACTGCATGCTCGTTTGCTACTTCAATATTATATATAAAAAAAAACATTTACAGACTAAATCTGAGCATTTAAGACTAAGGTAGAGCTATATTAGATACTATCGCTTGAGCGATAGTTTCTTAATGTACTACGCTTTAGGCACTGAGCAGACGCTTATATCGCTGCCGCTCCGGTCAGTCTAATTTATAGCTTGAACGACCAACAAGCAGCATGTTTGATTTTGATACATTTTTGTGTTTTGGAAAATCTGCCGAATATTTACGCGTTTGTATGCATAAGCTGCTAAATAGTCGCTGAGCAGATTAACAGCAAATGTGGCTGTTGCGTTAGCCACTAAAGCTACCAGCTCTTCAAGCTATAATAGGCAATTGGTTGCCTGCCTAACCTAAACTATACTTTAAGGGTATCCTTATATGATAAATTTATAAAGAACTTTACAAAATCATCGCTACATTTGTATTTCACGGCTCGCGTTGTAGAGCGATCACTGTAATGGTCCGACACGCAGATGGTTCCGGATTCGTCTCCCGTCAGACATCTAAATGTGTATAGATTTTAGGTCTGAGTATTTGAGTATTCATCTTGGCTTTCATCGCCCCCGACACTAGAAAAGATCTTAGTGTGAGGCTATGGGTGTAGAAACCGTTATTTATTCATATTCCTATACTGGGATTGCTTTGGGCAACATCGCCATAAATAAAGACAAATACACAGAACCAAAAAGATCAGTATTTACCAAAGATAAACCTCGCAAGTCTCAGCGTACCAAATAAAAGTAACACGCAGATCATCAAAAACAAAAGCACAATACATGCGTTTAGTACTAATTGCATGTATCTACAAATGTTTTCGTAACTTAAATCAGGGGTTCCCAATTTTATTTGGCCATGGTACCCTAATTGATCATACTTTTTTGACAGGACCATAGCCTATTTGTATAACCAACATTTTATTCAAGAAGGTTAAATACATATTTTCATGTTAAAACTCAAGGAAAAAGAAACATTAAAATCATTATAATATATAAATGTGTATTGTAAATAATATATTTGTAACATATTTTCTAATAATAGCATTTTCTATTACAACTTTCGTTTATTGAAATCTCCGACAGACGCGTACTCCCGTGACCCTTCTACGGAACTGCAGTTACGCGGACCACTATTTAGGAATCGCTGACTTAAATCATGTTAACAGTACATTGCATCACAATACCATTCCTTTAGAATGTCTGTAAATAAACAATTTAAGTGGAACAATTGCGTTGCACGAATTTATAGAATTTATACGGTCGTAACGAACAGACAAAAGTATCGTTAAAGATGTAGGTAACGAGGTAAAAGCCATGCTTATTAGGGATTTGTTTCACCAACAGCTAATAAAATGGGATATAAAAGTAATATCTGCATCTTTTAAAGTACGTTATGTTCATTTGATATTTTAAAACAAATATTTACAAATAGTTTATAAATAAAAAACTTAATTCTTACGTTCATTTAATATTTTAAAATAAAAATCTACGATTACTTTATTATTAAAAATCCTAATACCATAACTAAAAACCAATTATATATGTGTAGGATTTTATTAAACAATCCACTGTGTGGAATTCACACACATTAGGCCTTATTCTAAAAAATAAATGTTGATTATTCGCTTTCGATAGAGCGCTTAAATTGCGCCCTAATTCTGTTACAGTAACTTGAATGCATGTCTTGACTGATACATTAAAGATATCTTCGCATATCACACGTCAATGCAACAAGTACCTTAAGGTATACGATCGAAATCTAATTAAGGTTTTACTATCAGTAAGATTGGACATCGTCTTTGATGCGCCAACACTATAGGTTTAATATTATTGGATCTAAAATAGATTATTACCCGACTGCGTCAGAAGAAGGGTAATATTTTTACAAACGTGTGTGTTTGTGTATGTTTGTATCTATGTATGTTCAATTCTTTGATACACCGTACAGCCCAAAAGGCTTGACGGATTGTGACGAATGACATATCATTAGGATAGTTTTAGTTTGCAGAGTGAAATAGGTTGTAAAAAATGGAGCCTGCAAATGGAGGAAAAAAGGGGGGAGAGACGACTTGTTTAATTAACATAACCATAAGGGTATCAAATGAAAGTTAGTAAGTAAACCATTCTAAAAATATTTATATTATAATGCTGTTACTTCACGATTTTGACGGCAACGCATTTAAAGCGTTAACTATATAAAAATATCAGTTTGAATAATTAAATCATTTTAAGTAGTCTGGGATTTTTGTTTTTATTGTTTGAAAATAGCACAATCTCAGTCACGCCATTATGATTACATGTATATGACATGTATGTTACATGATTACATGTTGATTTTCCCGGGTTTTTCCGGTTTTGAAGTTAGATTTTTCGCGAAGTTTTAAGTGCGCAAAGAAGAAACGATAGATTATCTGTCTATTCTTGTAGGCGTCCTTTGTAAAATACAAAAGCTATACTAATATTAAAGCAGTAGAGTTTTTTTGGTTTTACGGGCTAATCTCATAAACTACTGTTTCAAATTGGAAAATTATTTTTGTGGTGAATAGTAAATTTTTTCGAGGATATCTATAGCCTATAGGCTATGTAACATCACGCTACCTATATTTGTTTGTTTGTTTTATTTCCTATGTAATAGCGGGTGAAACCGCAGAGCACAGCTAGTATATTACACACAACAATATGATGGTGGGACGATCATTCAATCAATCAATTATTTCGTGTTTACAAATGGTATATTGTTGTTTCCTACTATGTTTCCAATCCAATTAAAATCCAACCTAAAAGAGCTGATGGACGCTTTGAGTCTTAGCTTCTTGATTAACACCAGCGCTTGGCTATGGCCAACTCCTTTCACTCTAAGAGATCCGAGCCCATAACTGGGATAATAATGGGTTGACGACAGCACACATTTATATAATAGCACCCAGCCTGTTCTCGAGACCCAACATGCAAATGACGTGCCGTGCGATAACTTGATATAAGATAACTCGTGTCACTAAATGGCTATCATTCACGTTTAGTATTGATTAAAACTCGAAGGACTTAATTTATTTTTAAACCACTTTTTATTGCTCCCGTTATCTACTTCTTGCTTTTGTTGGTTTTAATTGTATCTTAATGCTTTAGTTTTGTTATTTTAATAGCGTGTTTTTGAATAAACAAGGTGATTTTTGCGGTTTTACTTGCATTGTTGTTGCGGTTTTACTTGCAATCGTTTGAGTTTTCTTTTTCGGCCCATTCACACAGCTGTTTTGGTAAAATAAAGTGTTACTACCAAATACATTTATATTTAAAACTTATTAAAAACAAGCTTTTAGTAACGTGTATGCAAATCAGTCCCCGGAAAGTGGTTTAAATCTTCTTAGCTCGATTTGTAAACATACAAACACATGTGAAGTTGAATAATAAATTGTAACAAAGTAGGTAACGACCAATACTTCCTGATTTCATTTTAGAAGAGACCATGCTTCACCTCATAGTGTGACCTTAACAGCTTTAGGACGTAAGTTTTAGGTTAAATGATTTTATGTCATCGAAATCAACCTACTTAGACCATTTTTGTTCCACTGCTGGACAAAAGTCATATCTTAATATAAAGAAGCAATAGTAGTTAATAGACCACGTAGACTTCATAGATCCATTTCTAATAGCCCACCTGATGGCAAGTGGCTACTGCCGCCCATAAACATTTGTAATCGACTAGGTAAGATCAAAGTCTCATGTAAGGTTAGCCACAGATTCTTCGCTACTAAGGACTAACATGGAATGCTTCGGCAAGTATGTCTCCCTTACCAAACCTTTCAGACCAGAACACAACAGTACATAATACTATTGTTATTAGGCAGAAATAAGTGTGGCGGTGCTGCTTCCGGAGTAGAACCACAAAGAGTTCTACCACCGTAAAACTACTATGATTACTTGACAAAAAGAAAATTGGGATTCGAACCTTAGACCTTGTGAGCCCAGTTCTACCGCAAAGCCATCGCCATGTACTATTTATTCTCATAGAAAAGGCTATCTAAATAATCACGATTACCATTGGGAAAACGTCCCCAAGGTTTGGCGGCGATCTAGTGGGTAATTAAAGGAATGAAGCAGGCTGGTAAAAGTTCGGGGCTCGGTCAATCTACACCTTTCCATCGGCAGGTGATCTCGCTGCATCTTTGTCGTTTTTTTAATTAAAAACATCAAGGCGTCATGTGTCGCGATGCAATCGGGCGAAGGTACAGGACATACGACGAATGCGGGTGCGGTTTCGATTTGATTATCTTCTACTTAATATCTTTTATATGACATTAAAGTAGCTGACGATTGCAGTTCGTCTAATCATCGTGGACATCAGTAACGTATAGAACTGACGATCTAACTGAAACCGATTGAGGGCTAAAATGCTCCATGTGTAAGTTATATGTTGAAATGTCATAAGTGAGATCAACTAAGTTTTTCGGATTCACAATACATAATTGAAGGAATAGGTGTTATATGTGTCATTTGAGCCAAGTATACAACAATTTAGATACTGACATAGTTAGACGAATATAACCGAATATGACAAAAGTATAAGAATAGTCCATTGGGGTGAATTCGGTATTCACCACGAAAATACTCGTCTTCCACAAATTCTTAGTATTTTAGCGCGGTTCAAAGGACTATGTTTCTGTATACATACGTGCGTGATTACGCATCCAATATTCGGCAAGTTATTCGACGAATTGTTCGCGTGCATCTAAATGTTACTTTATGTTTGCACACTAATTTACTGTACGTAGATCCAATCGTTCGGCCGATGACATAAAAGTGGTATGTCGTTTTGCTATTATACTCACCAGTGCGGCTGTTCTGCATAAACTGGGCACGTGGATCGACTTGTTTGTTTTTAAACTTAATCGGGTATAGCCCGAGAGCCTGCTTCGAAAACAGTGAAGCGATTAAAACAATTTTGTGTAAGATTTGAGATAACGAAATGTATTTTACGACACGCGTGGCGGAGCCGTACCGGTCTGACGCGCAATGGGTTCTGTATTCGATTCCTGGCCAGACAGATATTTGAATAATGAATTTAGATTTCTGTTCTGGATCTGGGTGAATGTGTATTCATCTTTGTGTGTCCATAGCACCCGCGACACAGGAGAAACTCCTAGTGCGGGGCTATTAGTGTAGAAAGCGTTTTTATTCGTTTGGATTTTAGTGTTATTTTTGTGCAGGTTACATGCATGCAAGCATTGCAACATTGTAATTTGTAAGGACTAAGTTCTGAACATCCCTTCTTAACACCTCTACTCTAACTCGTTAAAATCTGAATACAGGCACATAAAGCTGATACAACAAGTCAGAAATAGGTTATGATGCTATTTTATATGAATCGAACGAAGGGCGCAGATACCTATAAACATTAGCTTTAGTTAAGCCTCCTTCAGTGCTCTTACAACAAGTATACTACGTTGTAGTTTTCGTCCATACTCCCATCCAGTACTAAGAGTATAGATCTTCAGTGAATATCTATACTAATATTATAAAGCAGACGAGTTTATTTGGTTAATCTTAGGAACTACTGGTTTGAATTGAAAAATTCTTTTTGTATTGAATAGTCCATTTATTGAGGCTATAGGCTATATAACATCACGCTATATTTGTTTTTTTGTATTTAGTAGCGGAAGAAACTGCGTAACATACCTAGTCAAAAATATTATTTTCATAAGATTTTTCAACAACTATTTGATAAAAAATAATATTATTTTAATTTTTTACAATTTTTCGCACAACACTCCCGAACCAACGTTTCAAATAACCAGCATCTGGGGTAATATGGAGTATGGACATATTTTTAACAGCAGTTGGTCGAAGTATCCCAAGTATGTTTACGAACCAAGCAAAACCTTATTAATTCGTACAGTTACTAATTGGTAACAATTTTTCATGTGTTTATCTGCTCGAAAGAGATAGCATTTTACATTTTGAGTTTGCATTACGTAGATTGCGTTAGTTGCGATAACTCGTATCTTTTATACTTGCATTCATCATTTTTAGTTAATTTAATATATACCCAATATGCATTATTAGAGTGAAGAAATACTCGTTACTTATTAGAGTACAGAAATACTCAACATACTTCGCTAGATCACGACGACGAAACCACGTTTTACGAGTATATGAGCGCCAACTTCAGAACTGTGTACTATGTACTAAACCAACATATATATTAATTATTTTTTACTTTTCTGTGGCATGGAAGTCGGTGATATTTTTTGTTAAAAATTATTTTTAATTACTCGACTCCGTGATATTTTACTTTTTGTTTTTAATTTTTTTGGTTACTAATTACTTACTTACTCCGTTGGCTTAACACCCCAAGAAGGGTCTTGGCCTCCGAAATGAGAGTATCCATCTGACGCGATCTCTGGATACTTCTTGCTAATCAGCGACGCAAAGCTCCCTAAGATCCGCCATAACCAATCCAGCGTTATTTGCGACTACCAACAGGACGTCGCCCTGTTGGTCAACCCAAATGTCCTTTTCATCGTTGGTTAATATTTAATATACTCAATTTTTCACTTTGAAATGAAGAAAAACTGTAAATTTATGTTCGCGGATTTAAAATTTTGATGCCGTGTGGCGTCGGTCTTGCATAGCACTACTCCCTCTTTCCGTGAGTGATGTAAGAGGTGACTAAGGGACTAAATAAAAAAGAAAACCATAGAGAAGAGATGGGCTGCAGCGCCTTCCCGAGTAAGGTTGACACTCACAACAGTCTCTCATATTAGTGAGTCTATGACACGCCGAGCCAATAACTATTGGAAATAACACCTATTATCGAAAACCTATGTACAGCAGTGGAACTGAAAGGGCTGATAGATAGTATTGAAAATTCCACCTCGAAATACAAATATATACGACATTTTGGATAATTTCGTATACAAATATTATTTTAATTATTTTTAATTCGAAGTTCTCGAAGGCGACTTCAAAGTTTTACTTTAACGAGGTTCATAGATTCAATCCAATAAACTATAATAGTCTGGTCTCACCTATATACGGGTTTTTTTCTGTTATCACCACGTTTGGTTGCCTGTCAAGCATACCATTATAAAGATAAAATAAATTAAAAAAATATATAATACGGGAATGTGGCAAATGTGCCGAAATAAAGCAAAATCCTAAAGATGGCAATAACTTTAGAGTTTTTCATTTTAAAATCTAAGCTCACATTTTTACCTAAACTATACTTAAAAGGCCACCAAAGGAATCCACAACTGTTAGTTATTTTAATTGAAAATGTAAGTACAGAATAACTGAAAATAACTTAAGCCCATTCTTTGTAACAAATTACGAAAAAATTAAGTGACCTTTGCTAATTGGTTTGCTTACAACGCACTTACATGTCATTACCATGCAGATAAGCGTTCTCTATGCTAAAATATTTTTATATGCACGCTAATTGCGAATTCGCAATTGTAAATATTCGCAATCAATGACTGGCCAATTGCGAAAAAAAACTAAACCGTGAGACGTTAAAGTTAACTGCACATAAAGATTTAAATCGTTATTTTTAGATAAAAACGTAAAAAATTGTAAGCCATTTGTAAAATGGTTACTTTATTCCATAGATTTTAGTTTATGGTGTAATACTTAATTGTTTGCTTTCTGTGTCAATCTGTTTTTAATCATAACATTTTTATAAAGTTGGATTGAAACGCAAAAAGCCTAGACCATAAAAACATTATTTAAAAAATACATTTTTTAGACATAGAGCATTATGCCTACCATGAGTATTATTTTTTTAATAAATTTAAATTAGGGTCCGGTCATAATTACTACGTACTTTCGGTTCGTAGTAATTTTATTTTAAGTTTAAGTCAGTAAATGAAAAAAAAATACAAAAACATATAATAATAAACGATATCAGGAAAACTGACAAACAAATGTTTTTTTTATTGAACGCACGGTGCCGCAGAAACTTATAATAAACACCTGCATTCATAAAATACTAACAAATATATTTAAAACCACGATTTTTAAATACACATGTAGCTTATGTGAAAAATTATTACACTTGTACACCTTACGATGCATTTTTTAGGTTTCGAAATGAATATATTAAAAGAGAAAATTTTTATACTCAACCTAATTAGAATTATCATACATAACTGTCAACCTTTTAAGTCAGTAAAACAGCAGTCCAAAAAAAGAAAAATATAAACATTCCAAACATGAATTTTATAAGCGTGACTTTGGCATGAGGTGCGGTCATAAAACAAAAAGGCACATTTCAATTTGGGAACTCATCGCCAATAGCGTTATTTTTAAATTCAAAAATCACCTTCCATATTCGAACCCTATCGAGGGGTCCAGGTACGGCCAGATGTTAAAAAGTTATAAATCTCTCTGACCATTGTCTGTGGGCATTTGAACCTTTTTTAACAATTAAGTGGACACATGGTGTCTATGGCACCGCGTACCGACAGCTGGCTTGAAACCTAACTTACGGACACCTTATTTAGAATATGTACCATGTGCTAAGTGAAATCTTTTTTCGATCTAAACAGTTGCTAACTGTATTCAATTCTTTTTTGAGCTTAACAAGAAAATAGCGAAAACATATGGGTCGCGTATTGTTTTTTCGTTTAATATAACAACAATATAAAACCAGCTTTAATATTGATACTAGTACACATAGAATTTTGAATAAATACCTGTTTATTGTAATATACTATGACTTATTTGGGATATCAAACATGTAGGTATAAAAGAAATCTTTAATCGGTATGTTGTTGTAGTACCTATATATTATTTATAGATTTACTAAATTATCTATATTTTTATAATATACATATAAGGATTTTTTTGGAAAAAAATGTGTTACTTTTTCCATACGTATGTACATGTTTTTAGGTATACGGGTATTCAACAATGATTTTTAGTGTATATATATTTCTGATCGTTCTAAAGTTTAAATAACTTTAGTATAACAACAATCAGACAAATAAATATTACGTCCTAATATTAAAATATAATTATTCCCTAATATTAAAAAATAAGTTGAACGAATCATATTGCACCCGATTTTTTGACGGTGGTTGGTAATTAATTTTTAAATTTTAGGAGTTTATATCCAAAGTTGTTCACATACGGAATGTAGTTAACATAAGTACCCATCTAATTCCTGAGATAATCTCATGTCAAGTTGATCTTTTTTATGAAATACGAGTAATTATCTACATGAACGATCTGTATGTATGTCGGGGCATTCGTAGTACGTAGATCGTATCATATGTCACATTAAATTTGATGTAGATTGTGACATTTATTGCCCAATGCTTGAAAGTCCTTATAAATGTGAAAGGATGGTCGGTATATATTAGGACCAATTTGTCTGTTGTCAAACATAAGTAAATAAATATCATTTATTTTCCTTCAACAAGAAATATTTTTAATTAATCAATATGTTTAAATTTACATGAGCTGTACCCTACGGTTTTGGCCAAGTTTAAAAAATGCAACATAAACTTTTTATTGTAATAACTTTTAATAGAGTAAATGGATTTAAATTCAAGAAATATTTAAAAGCAAATTATCAGAATTAAGTTAAGGAATAAAGTAATAAATGAAGGATAGCAATGAATTACTAGGAGAATGAGAAAGGAATTTTAGTTAGTTAATACTTTATAAATGTACAGAGTGACAACATTTAAACTATTAAGTTATTTGACTTACTCAAACTTATCTTGAAAATGTCAATTGTTTACGCTAAAACCTATTCGTCTATTCATAACTCAGGCACGAACCACTTGTCAGTGCTTACTGACAGACTTACAATGTTGATATTTCTGTAGACAGGTCAGTAATTGTCGGTAATTATAAATCAATAAGCGAGCTTTAAGCTAAGCTCGTAAATAAACCGAAAGCCCGGCTAGGTCGGGTGAAGGCAGTGCTTGAGGAATTCTATCCCCGCCGACGCCTCTCGATTCGTAGGGTTGCTAATTATACTCATGTTTAGATTTTTATTGTAAAAAAAAAGATAAAAAAAATCTTGAAATCTAAATTATAAACAACACAGTGTTTTGAAATACTCAAGTTATTTATAAGATTTTGAAGTATGTTTTAACATATGTGTCGTTTTACTTAAGGAAAGCAATTTTTTTTAATAAATGTTCTAAGGTAAAAGTATATACATTTTTTTTATTAAAAAAAT
Organism: Cecropterus dorantes dorantes; assembly: GCA_018249915.1. Classification (NCBI taxonomy): domain Eukaryota; kingdom Metazoa; phylum Arthropoda; class Insecta; order Lepidoptera; family Hesperiidae; genus Cecropterus; species Cecropterus dorantes. Next base: position 10,266 of record DWLI01004893.1, read on the forward strand.
GTTAACTGAAATTAAAATTACGAGAAGAAGGACTCAATAATTAATAGTTTTATTTACTCTTTTTATATCTATTATAGTTAATACTGATACAAATGATAATTTATAAGAAGTACATTAAAAAGTGAATAGTTATTTGATATATTGTGTAATAAGTTAAAGTACTCTGATTTTTTCCTTTACAATTAAAGACGGCGATGTTTATATAAAAAATATATTTTGTAGCTT
>DWLI01004894.1:0-10490 GCA_018249915.1 Cecropterus dorantes dorantes
CTTTAAAGTTTACATAGTGAGTACGAGTACATGCCAATGGAAAGCAGTAATTCCCAACTTTCATCATGGACCTTGGATGGGGGATACCCACCCGCTACTCCGCTTGACACATATCCGTATCGAGGATCCGTAAGTATAAAGCGAATTCATATAAAATAATATATCGTATAAAGTAGAATAAGTATAAAGTGAAAACTTCTATAGGTGTTTTTTTTATACTTTAATAGCAATTCATATTATAACAATAAAAGAAAGTTAGGTCGACCAATCCAACTGAAATTCGGCCGACCCGGCAGGATTGAAAATGAGGTCGGATTGCAATCCTTAAATTACGGATACGTTCAATTTACATCCTTTTTTCGCAAATGATTCAATTTATGTTATTTTACAGGGCAATGGTGGTAAAGATAATTTATTAATCCAAATATCTACCGACGGTTATAACCTGGATTATGTATGCACGCATGTTCAAGGCTACCAGGTAATATACAAGATTATATTAAATACGATAAATATTTTAAGTGGATGGTGGAATGAAAAATAATTAAAAGTACCAAAAAGGGTGAAATAATATGGTAGGCTGATTGTGATAAGTAAAACTGCACGATTAAAATTTCCAAAAATCTGTTTCTTCAAGTGATTATCTACTGTAATAAAATGATAAATAAATAAAATATATCATTGTAGATATTTTTACACAACCCTGCCGAACTGCCACGCTTCTCGCGACACTATATCAAGCTGCCATTGTCCCAGGAAGTGAGGATTGCTGTCAAACCAAAGATGATGACTACTACAGAGGGTCTTAAGTCTTACAGTCCTTTAAGGTAATATAAGGAAAAGTTCTGTAAATAAATTTCGAACAATGTTTTCCTCCTCAACCTCCTTCCCCTCACCTTGAGTGACCACTTTTAGAATAAGCTGAGATCCCCTTAACTATTATGGTTTTGACGTCATCTCATAAATATGATTTTGATTTATATTTTGTCGACAAAAGGCAAAGAAAAAAATAGGCAGCACTACCGCTATCTTCAAATCCTGAAGACTGTATCTGTACTTATCATCAATTATCGTGCACTATTGATCGTTTTGCGTGTAACGCCATTTATCGTCGAATCCGGGAAAAAGCAATCACCCAGCTACATATTATCGACAACTAATAACGCCATCTATCGTCAACCCGGCTCTATAATGCTTCAATTAACATTAGCATGTCGGTGTCGCGAACTTAGAACTTTGTACCGAAAAGTACTCAACGCGGCTAATGAAGTTTTGACTTTCAAAAAATATGTTGTCCGTGTATGTGTTTCTAACATGTGCTTGCCGCGGGTCGACAAGAGTATGGATACCCTAAAATTACAAGTGTAAAAAATATTATCAAGGAAAAAACAAGATCCAGGGGGGCTTTCCATTAATTTACTTGGCTTTGGCAAAATGTGCCCATGAATTGCCTTAGCGACTTGACGCAAGACAACAATGTATGGTCCATTGCTACTTATAGTCGATAAAAATATTCTTAATCATATTAAAACAAATACAATTAGTTGACTGAAACTCACGACTGACTTATGTAATCATCTAACTTCTTAAGTTACTAAAAGAAACATGAAATGACAAGCTCATTTTATGATGTAGAGACATAAAGACCTGTAAAGACATAAAGGATTTATTGATTTTTCATACGTTAAGGGGTGAAAATTAATTATGGAGGCCAGTGTGAGGAAGTCGCGGGCAACAGTTAGTTTACATATAGGTATAATATTACTATTATAAAATGGAGATTGAATATCATTATAATCCAATTTTATAATACATATAATTTATATTTTAATATTTATTATATTTTATATTTGTATTATATTTCTGGTAGTTTATGATAAAACATCATAAAGTAACTATCAGATAACCATAGGATGTAATGTAACGCAATAACAGGATGTTTTCTGGATTTACAAAACCAATTCAAAGATTTTGTAAAACTTCCACTAGATACTGAAGGTTCTATATAATTACGTTGCAACAAGAAGTCGACGTAGATAGATTATACCCACTACAGTATTCATCACTAGACAGACGAAGTCACTGGCTATGATTTGCAATAAAGGAGTTAATTTACCTAGAATGTATGTAGAATGTATGTATATTTTCAGACGTCAGTGTTATTTCACTGAGGACCGATATCTTCGATACTTCAAAATTTACACGCAAGCAAATTGTGACATGGAATGTTTGGCTAATTTTACTCACGCAAGATGTGGTTGTGTTCATTTCGGACTACCACGTAAGTATATATTACTAGCTTATTCCCGCGGCTACTCTTTTGGTCATATATACTACGATAGTGAGTATTCTAGGAGTTAATCAAGGTCATTGACTATCTAAGTGTCAAATTTCAGCGAAATCCGGCCAGTACTTTTTGCGTGATAAATACATACACACATCTGAACAAACTTTTGCCTTTATAATATTCATAAGATAAGATAGATATATTTTTATCGTTACTGTCAAAAAGGAGATGGTTTGTATATTATGCACTAGCTGAAGTACTCATTCTTCGCTGAGTATGGGATATAAAAATAGTCACCATCGTTAAATAGTGCAAAATATCGAAATCAAAAGTAGCTTATAAGTTGTAAATAAGCTACATCGTCATTTAAATTGGACCAGTGGTTCTTTAGTGAGTAACAAACAGCCACATATCATCCCATTTTTATATATGAGTTTAGATAATGTACGTATCTCGCTTGTAGTTATTTATATCTCATATTCTCATATACGACAACCTGATAATATTTTTGTACATAAAATAAGGTAAAAGAGTTTGTACAGTCTTGTTATTTTTTTTTTCATTCAGATGGGTCAGAAATGAAAACTTGCGGCCCGGGCAGCATGGACTGTATGACTAAATCCCGAAGTAAGTAATTTCTAGAACTTGAAATAAAAATAATCTTCTTAATTATTAAAACTTATCTACTGCTAATGAGAATACGCTATTTTGTGTTTCATACCACTAGCTTTGTGTTTAAACCATATATAACGAAGTCCAAGTCCTTACAGCCATGTAATTACTTCGCCACAACTTTACATACAAGGCTAGTGGTTAAGATATTTATATGCACACAAATTATTTTCTATACTTTTAGGCGAACTGGTACAACTGGAAATTGAATTTGGTATGGATGTTCGGACTAGTGATAATGACACATTAGGCAGGGCTCGTGCCGTTGCAGCGAAGTGTAGATGCTTGCCCGCCTGTAACACCATAGAGTATGAAGCTGAAACCTCACAAGCGGAAGTAGATGTGAAAGCTCTAAATAGAGCGTACCGGATGCCGGACAGCGACGAGTAAGTGGAAGTGCCTACGTGCTTTATTAGGTTATTTGTTGAAATGGTGCAACGAAACTCGAAAATCATTAAAAAAGTCGAAAACCAAGAAATACATGGAAGCTCTATTAGTTGCATTTAATTTGTCGGAAAATTTTCGTCAAAAAAGATTCTCAATAATAAATTGTCTTTATAAATAGAAGTGACGTAGGTCACGTAGGCGAGAAATTAGAAAGTTGGGGAAAGTCTACGGGACTCAAGAATAGGTTATAGAAAGTCCCGCGGTCGAAAAGAGACATGCAGCACGCGGAATAAAGGGTCCCGTGGTCACAAAGAGCCCCCAGACTCTCAATAAACGATATAAGCTGAAAATGAACGAACGAACGATATTAACTAAAAACAGTCGATCCAGTGGGCTATTTTCGGGACATAAAATTTTTAACAATCGATTATTTATTACTTGTAGTTTTTTCCTTTCTTCAGCGCATAATTGTAATAGTCATTAATGACGTTTAAGTATATACTCGTTAGTACGTAGACGTTTCAATTATATCATACTCGTAGTAACGAGCAGCTAAAATAAAAATATTAATATTAACCAAACCAAACCTACAACCTTAACCAGTGTCTCCCTCCCCCCGTTGAAACTAAACCCCACTTTCAGCATATGGAATGGTTGTATTCTTACCTTGGTCATCGAAATTGAAATCCACTTTTAGCAAATACAATGGTTACATTTTTACTTTGGCACTATGAATACTTATAAAAAAATTGTACCCACATACTGAAATTTAGAATTTTGACAGTGGGTATGCTTCAATAACTTAAGCACAAAGAAATACTACAATAATCCATCCGTAAGGGACCTAAATTGGGTTTGGTACATAGAACCTAACCATCTACCAAGCGTCGAGTACATGTTCATAGATAATTTGACACTATAATTATAATTGTACTGTCAGTATTATTTGTTTATTATTGGTATTTTTTCCAACAGGTCGTTCCTATCGGCGACAATTTATCTTAAAGAACCCCAATTTACTACGGTGCTTCGGTCGGAACTGTATGGACGGGTAGACTTCCTCGCCAACTGCGGCGGACTTCTTGGCCTGTTCATGGGGTTTTCAGTTTTAAGCGTCGTTGAAATTATTTATTTTCTTACTCTAAGGTAAGTAATGAGTACGTATGATTATTAATCCAATAATCATTACAAAATAATTGAATAACAATAAAAAACTTAACTGTTAGGCGAATCTATACAGAATAATATTAATATCTAATAATATAATATCGGGAAATTATTTCTGAATAACCTTTTATGTTTCGCTGCATACTTTGCAATGATTGAGCAACATTTACTGCGTACTACGCACTTTTTACCCGATTGCGTCTGAAGGAGGGTAATGTTTTGCAAGCGTATGTATGTATATGTGTATGTATGTATGTTTGTTTGTATGTATGTCCATTTTCTAGCCACGACACAGCACAAACGGCTTGACGGATTGTGACGTAAGACATATCATTACAATCGTCTCCGTTTGCAAAGTGACATAGGGTATATATTTTTCCAGAATGGCGCTTGAAAATAAGGAGAAAAGGGAGGGGAGGGACGATTTTTTTACTACTCGTGATAGTACATATGGGTACAATATGAGTATCAAATGAAAGCTAGTAAATAGATCATTCTAAAAATGTATATAATATCTATATGACTATTCTTACAAAAACTCATATAAAATGTAAAATTACATAAATCATTATAAACAAAAAATCGTTTGAAGTGGTTGGGTTTTATGTTTTAATATTTTTAACAATGTAACTTATTATAATTATTTGTTTGTGTTTTTCTATCTATTTACCTGATTTGCGGATTCATAACTAAAGTGACCTACCTTTATTAATAGATAAGATACCCTCTTACCATAAGATGATACCTACGTTCTGACAGTTATTTATCTCGTTGATATATTTTTTGCAGATGGTGGTGCTTAATCACTAAGAATCGACGAATTCATAAGGATACATAATAGATAATTATACCGTTCAGTAAAATTCATGTCAACTAAATAGTTATATTAATATTTCAGCTAATTTTGATTAAAAATATCTAAAAAGTTTAAAATGTATAATCTTAATAAGAATACGCACCATTTTTCAGATTTTTCATGTGATCTCAATTTTTATATTTTGTGAAATACAATATCTTATAAAAACGTGTATTTTTTAAATAGCCTATTGTAGGTTTTGAATTGAATTTTATTGGATATTTTTCTGAAACGTCCGGTCAACGCAAATTTTGTCTTCCGCAAAAGTATTACTCCTTTTATGAAATTAGCTAGAAGACGAGAGTTTAAAAATTGAACGCAAAAAGCAAAACGTGAGGCTGCTTTTGGATCAGCTGAAATTACGGAGCAGTAAAAAAATGTTGAATATAGTAAAACCACCAGCTTTTAGTACTGCACCAGCAGTACTAAAAAAAGCTGACGCGCTTACAGAAGGCGCCGTATTTGTACAATTCAATTCAGTATGCCTTTTCGCTTTACTTCCTTTTCGGTTGCAATGTTACATATCATAGGACGTACAGGAGTAAAAGTAAAATTTTGGTTTTTAATTCTAAACCACTTGTATACAATGAAAAGTAAAACTCTGTGAAACGCTTCACAGGGCGAAATATGTATTTGATAAGCTGCAAGGGGCGAGAAGCACAATGTCACGGGCCATCCCCGAGAGTACGATGGATATTTAAGGAACCAGGTCAAGTATTTCTTGCGAACTCAGACCACTTTAAAACCAATAGAGCATGCAACGAACTCCATTTTGTTACATAGGCGTAAGAGTTCTAACTCTTAATCTATCGACCCTGGGGAAGAGTGGATTCATCCCGTTGGGTTTAGGCTTTATTAATTCCTTTTGATAAGAACTTTGGCCCTACGTGATATCCAGGGTCTGACGGTGGGGCTGGCAGGTGGTTTTGCAAACTCTTTAATTAAGCGACGGAACTCAATCTTCCGGGGTTCGTTTCATTCGTTTTTACAAATAATTTGTTGCATGGATTTGAATAATTCAATTTGTGGACTATGGTGTGTGTCTGTTTGCTACTTAATCATCCAACAATCACTGGTCTGATTTACATGAAATTTCGCATAGATGTAGCTTATTTACCTAGACAGTTTATAGTTTAGGTAAGGTAGTGTGTTGTCGCAATTACCCGAAAGTGGTAAAAATTAGACAAAAAATAAATAATGAAGGTGTGGAGAGCTTAAAACTTTTGATAAAAAAAATGTTTCTATTACTTTTTTCCTCAAAACTGATGTATGATGTAAAGTTCCGTAGGACATATCCTTTACTTCAAGTTTTCAATTAACTTCTCTTTATGAATCTATGTATACATGTTTATAAGCGAAAGGAGGCTCACTCACTCATTTGCCTATTGACTAAACATCGTAGAGTTTAAACTGCTAAAGTAAGAAAAAAAACAATGACAAGAGGTTCCTTTTATGACATGAATATTACCTAAGAACGGATTTTTTGATATTCCACCCCTAAAGGGGTCAAAATGTGAGATGAAAGTTTGTATGAAAGTCAATTTTGATACAAGATCTATGAAACTTAGTATTAAACTGTGACGTTTTTTAAAATTAAAGATCTATCTCACCCCTAAGAGGGTTAAATAGCGGTGAACAGTTTTTTTCTGAAGTTTGCCAATTTAAATGCAAGCTCAATGAAACTTGGTATTTGACTTTGTGGTTCGATGAAATGGTAACATTTATTTCGTCGTTTTTGGATAATCAACCTCTGTGGTGGTGAAATAAGGGTTGCAAGTTTGTTATGAAGTCCGCCAATCTTGATGGAACAGTCACGAAGAGGGTGTAATAGGGGTTGAAAGTTTGTTTGATAATTCGTCAATTTTGATGCATGCAGTATGAAATTTAGTATTTGGTTTTATGGTTCAATATAATGAAACACTAATTTCACAGTTTTACAAAAATCAACCCCTAAAAGGGTTAAAGGTATAAATAATTTGTTTACCTACCAAAATTTTATCAATAGCCATAAGTAGTAGTACCTTGCAATACAGAAAAATACTATAAATTAAATACTTAACTTTTTCATCTAATATAATTAATTTAATTTATATAAACTTGTAATATATATAAATCTCTCTTTTGTTTACATTTGAAACATTAGAGCCATGGCGAAATTGGCATCATCTATCGGAATTAGATTACCTTGACCAAAAAGATGTAGCTAACTCGCAAGTTATTCATTATTTTTAATTAGAATAAAATTATAGGTAGGTCTTCCCTTGAGATACGTACGAGGCGTTTGCCCTATATGTTAACACTATGAGTAATAATATATTTTTATAAATGAATGATTAAAAGGTGTGAAGTTAGGGTTTAGTACGTTCTAATGTCAAAACCTTTAGGTATAGGAAACCCGATTAAGTTGAAAATTGGTACTCATGAATTTCTATAACCCAAACAAGGATATAAATATATTTTCATTATTACGTAGTAATTAAAGAAAATAGACGAATGTTGACCATTAGTCATAAATTATTTGACGGAACCATTTTTGTATAAGTCCGAAACGCACTTGGACGTTGTTAATCATGATTATTATACCCTACGGTACCAATGGACCTATTACGGGATTAATTACTTACTAACAGAACGTAGGTATCCAATAATACTTAGTAATGACACATCATTTATGTTAGGTGGGACGGCGCTGCAAATTCACTGTAAATTGGGGTGTACAACACATTATTGGAAATAATATCGGGCATTAAGTATTAACTAAATCTCTCTAAAATAATTTTAAAATGTATTAGAAGCTTTATTGTCTTCTATACTAATATTATAAAGCAGTAGAGTTTGTTTGGTTGAACGGGCTGAACTCCTGATTCGATTTAAACAATTATTGTTGTTATATAGCCGCGACGTTATATAGCCAATAGACGAAGGCTATGGGCTTTATAACGTCGCGGTAAAACCGCGCAGTACGATCAGTTATTTTTAAAACAAAATAATTATTTTATGAAAACACCACCTTTTTTGGAAATTTTACGCTGTTATTAATTTTTAACATTCTTGCCTATCTGTCATTGCAAATACTCGTAGCTGCAAAAATTGGTAACTGCCTGTGTGAAAAAATATTAAGTATACATTTGGGACAGCTACTAATGTAAAACTAACCAAGTGTTTTAAAAATAATACAACGAATAACTACTACTCTGCTGGTGATAATAAGATAAAGTAAGATATTTTGCTGTAAAACTATTTGTTTTACTCTTAAAACTGTTTTAGAAAAATGTTCAATATTAGGTGTTTTCACCTTAAAGTACATTCATTAAATTAAATGTTCGCAATTTTACTTTTAGATGTGGACATTACATTAGTCCATTTTAATACCATAATTTTTATACAGGTTGAGTATTGTTGAATTGGTTATTGGTGGTCAATGTTTTTTTATGGTGAAGAAACCCAGAAAGCAGTCCACCTGATGGTAAGTGGTCACTACCGCCCATGGACATCAACTTGTATTTTTTCTATTATTTAATACAAAAACTTGTGACATTGTGGGCTGCACATAAAATGTAGTATTTTATATACTTACAAGATTTTATCAAGATCTATACCTACAGTTTTTTATTTATCTGTAATCATTACTGAATCATTTGGTAATGATTTTACCCAGTGAAAAACATCTGATAGATTATTTCTATAAAATTAACTTGAACTATTTGTTATACATAATTTTTTTTCAGAAAAACTTCATTCATTAGCGAAAATAAAAGTTTTAAAGATGACCAATTAATTCTTTGCCTACCCCTATATATGAGATTTCGTTCACTACGGATTCGTAGTAAATGGCCTATCAAATAATATACACACACACACGCACACACCCACACACACACACACATTTAAATGTAGTAAATAAATAGATAGTCAATTGAATAAAGGTACCTCTCCGCCGCGATGTGGTAGCACAATTTTAACGAGCAAATGTTACACTTATATAATTAAAATATACTATTAGGTGTAACTCGTTTGAATAAGCTGGCTCATCTATTGATATTATGTTTGACTTTATAATGTTTGCTCACATATCTTTATAGTGCTGTTTTTTTTTAATTTTTATTTAATTTTATGACATTAAATTTATGCCACAAGGTGCTATAAAGAACTTCGTACCAATATCTATATTTAGTCAGGAATTGGACAAGTTATTTTTGGACAATAAAATACCCCCTGTATTGTAACACTATCTGATAATATCTAGTTCCATAGGGATAGGTAATTTGCGGAAATAATGACCATATAATGAAACCGAAAGCAATATAAGTCTTTAAATGGTGACTAGTTTCCGTCAGTACAGGTCATCATGGAGCAGCATCTAAGGTATCGTAGTTATTACTAATATATAAAAAAATAAGCAAATTATATTTTAATTTCAGAAAATTTGGCCTTTTCTCTTAAGTTTATTATTTAATTGAGTACCTCCAGAAACACACGGATTTTTCTACTTTGTACAAAGATATTGTTAAGATTACCTCTTGTTTGCATTCTTATTTTCTGTTATAGATATTGGATAAACTGAAAATCAAATGTCAACTTTTTATATAAAATCTTCATTGCTTTTGTTTTCTTCATATTAGCTGTTCCTCCTTCAATCTATCGATTCCGATACGCAACATTCAGTAATTTAATTCAGTAAAAACTTAAGATTAATTAATATATATTTTTTAAAAAAACTAGCATTTATTTCAATGCACTGAAAAACAATAAAAGCTTGTTAAATAAAGGTATAACTTATTTGTTTGAATGCGTTTCTCTATTCTTGAGCGGTCTTTCGTTCGTGTTACGAGATTCGCAACTTATAGCAATGAAGGTGCGTGTATTTAGAAATACACGTCAGATGTAAACTTACCGTTAGTTTAATTTAACAATAACTGTTGGCGTCCGTACCCTATATTGCAATAAGCCTCATTTGATAGCCTATATACATAATGTTAATGACATATAGTACTTTGTAGATTTTCAATATTAACTTCCCCAGCATTATTGTAGTAGTTATCATGGGCGTAGCCAGTTTCGGGCAGGGAGGGGCAGCTGCCCCCCCCCCCCCCCCCCCCCCGGGGAAGGGAAAAAAAAAAA
>DWLI01004895.1:0-10489 GCA_018249915.1 Cecropterus dorantes dorantes
TATTGAGAAAACTAAATATGTAAATATATCCGATAGAAAACATTTGTCAGGGCCAAACCAGCTTATTACCATTACACTAATCTTAATAGCAACTGCCCTAATTATACAACCGTCAGCCGTACTCTGCTATTTACGTCCAAACTGGCTTTAGGTGCAATTAGGATTTTATGGAAACACGTGTATTTTATACGAAGCCAATAATTAATTCGTTTGACATCGACAACTTGTTTGAAATAAGAATATATTAAAAGTATTTGAATATTTGCACCTAATAAGTTAAAGTATCAAGGAAGCAGTAGAAATATCATCTAATTTGATTATGTTGGCTAAAATCATTAGTTTCCTAATGAAAATATGTTCATACTTTATTTTACGCACAATTAACATATTTTATTAGAATATTGGTATTATAGATTTAACTGTACATCTACATAAATAACCTATTCAAAAATGTGTAATGACTTAGTAATTGACAAATGTGTAATAAACATATGGGTTATTTTAAATTAATTAAATACTATCACTTTATATATGCCATCGTACAATTTTAATATATACAAGTTATATAAAGGAAAATCTTACTAATATTATAAATGCAAAAGTTTGTGAGAATGTATGTGTTTGTTCCTCTTTCACGTAGAAACTAGCGGTCGGATTTCGCTGAAATTTGGTGCACAGTTTTATGACCTCGATACTCACTATCGTGGTAAACGTGACCAAAGCCGCGGGAATAATCTAGACCTTTATAATTTTATATCATAATCTAAACGATCTGCACGGATGTTATTAAATTATTAACTCCGAAGGCAACGTTACTTAATTTGCACAAAAAATCTCAGTCAAAGGGCTACATGAAACCTACTAGATGGGTGTCAAGTTCAGTCCTATTACGTTTCTACTTACGCACTAAGACCGTGTTCACATTGCCTCCTATTTTTGCATACGTTTTACGCAACGCTTTGATGTGTTTTTATGCAACACTGAGAACTATATGATACTGGTTGAGGTTACTGTAAGCAATTTTCTAAAATAATGAGTGTCATAGAATTCTCCCGAGTACTGATAGTGCTTGTACAAGTACTATCAGGGACTACTACAGGGACAAGAATCGTTGAGTTCGGACCATATGCAGCTCTTAGAAACCTCTTTTTAGTCCCCTATTCCAAAATTATTTGACAATTTTTTACACTAATCCTTGACTTCGCTTTTTTACAAAATATGTGTGAAGAAGTGAATAATACTTAAGTTAAAACTACTTAAGTTAGAACAAGAAAACTTTAAAAAATTGTTTAATTTATAATATTTTGGAGATTTTGGTATTCCACCTCTAAGAAAGTTAAATAAAGGTTAGCAAATAGGGCATCACAAAAAATAAACATGTCGCATTGACGCGGATTAATTAATAAATATGAACACAGCTTTACAGTTGCGGCAACCACGCAAATTAGTCATGAGTTCACGACGTGACTAGTGGTTTTGAAAGGCCCAGATGTACTTGACTCGTGATGAATGTATGGATTTCTACACTGAGTAGAAGCATGTGACCAAATGATGTGAAGAAAAATACTCATAAATTATAAGTACTTATAAATTACAAGTACTTATAAATTATAGCACTTAAAAAGTAGGTGCTAGTTTAGTATTAAGGTGTAAATATAAAATTAAATGCAATTTAATTGCGGACAGGATAATGAGTATCAATCCTAATACTTTGCAACTATGTAATCTAGTATTAACATAAAATCTAGACTGTTTTATATTTATACTAGACTATATAGCAGCAAAGTAATGTTATTAGGGTAGATACTCGTCATTATCCTGTCTGTAATTAAATTGCAGTTAATTTAACAGTACTTGACTGTAACATGGGTTTAGATTGTAAAATCCTACTAATATTATACAGGAAAAAAATTGTTACGATGTATGTGTGTAACTGTTTTATGCAAAAACTACTGATTGATTTCGCTGAAATTTGACACACGGAATGTTTACGACCTGGATTAACACACGAGATCATCACCGTGGTAAGCGTAAACAAAGCGGGTGGAGCCGCGGGAAATTGTCAGTATAACATACATTTAAAATAAAGTAACTTTGAAAGAGTTGATGTATCACGGCGTTTGTAGCAATAATGCTATACTGAACAGCCCTGCAATACTGAACATCGAACAAAATCTGGTAACAATATTTTATCTTTTGCAGGTATTACTCGTATATCGTAGGTTCTATGTAGTATTAGCTATGTAGGTAGCAGTTTCGGCGAACACTTAACAATCAGGTTATTAATATTCGCAATCTAAAAATCGTTTTATATATTACCACAGATAATATTCCCAGACGATTACCTACTGAAAGAAATTGCGCAGAAATGGTTACATTAGTTATGAAAAAGTTTTGCGTCGTAACGTAATTTTTTTAACTATATTACTAGCGTATTTACGGCTTCGCCCATTTTGGTCACGTTTTCCTTGTTAATGAGTATTTCATGAGTTAATTTAGGTCAAGCAGCAAGCAATCAAGCTTTCCGAGCAGTAGTATTTGCGTGAAAACCACAAACATACATACAAACTTTGCAGCTCCGTTCGTGTCGGTCACGCTTTCCATAACGCAGCTTTCTTACTCAGCAATGATTACTCGGGGTTTTTCAACATTAGTTTCCACGAAATAAACATGGCTTGAATGCACATGCAAAAAACAGTCTTTTCGCCATAACAGCAACTTCAAAGCCCTTACTCAGACTTATTGTATAACATTAAACAACGATCCAGATAAATCTTATCACTGACCCAACAGATTCTTATTACACAGACGAATCCGGAGGTAATAAAACATAATATCATCCGGTTGTGATAAGCTGACACAACTTGATAGACTTGGAGGCATTCGCTAAGCACGTGCCTAAATCAATTAGACTATACTTTAAACTTTCTTCTTAATATCGAAATTTGAGCATTAGTTTTTTCTGGTTTGAAGGTGTTAACGCAGATATACAGCGTTTCAAATTAGTACTCAGGGATACCTACCAATGTATCCCTAAACTACCTAGGGTAGGATTCTAACATTATTTTTGGTTGAGTTCTATGAGCGACAATAAACACTCATCATCAGATGGACTGATCGCTCGTTTTTTTGTAATATGGTAGTAGCATGCGAGCATACAGTCCAACTGATGGTGAGTAGCCACTGCTGCGTATGGACATCTGTAATCAACCCTAAATATTGTCAGAGTGTAAACTGAGGTTGGCTTTATTAATATGCTATCTCTTATGCTACCTCTGAGGACAAAGTTGGAATGCCTTAGATAAGTATGTAACTTATGAAATAAAAACAAGAAGTTACAAAAAAATCATTTATCCAACTGGTCTAAACAGGTATCTGATATTTTTAATTCCATAAAAACAGATCACGCGTGCCATATGTGATTCGAGCGTGAACTAATCTTTTCACGAACGCCCAGACACTGAAATGGCATGGCTGACGTAAGTCGACATTTCACGTTTTGTAGCGGAGAAACACGCAGAACTGTTTTATCCATTTGGGTTTTTCTTGATAGGATTCATTTGGAATTTTCTTGATAGTTGTAGCGGTTTACCTGTTACTAAGAATTAGCATAAATTATGGTTTATTATATAATCTTGTGAGCAATTTCTTATTTTAACGTACCTGTAATTAATGTTCTTACTATTGATACCTACCGACAATTAATTTGACACTAAAAATTTCTATTCATAAATTTTATTGAATTTCTCTCAATATTCGGTTCAACGTTCTACGTACCGGTTTATCCGTTAATAAGCGTAGTTATACACATTCGTGTTTTTTATTGTTCACAAGTGGTTTAGCAAGAATATCAGAATTTTGCTTTTAATCCCGTAACGATATAAAATATCGCTAGCAAAATAAAAACAGGCAAAGTAGTACCGTATCAAATGATGTAACATCAACCTCTTGTAGAGAATAACTTTCCCCGTAGAGAAACTTATATACAAAGTGTAAATGAAATAGAACGAATACTGATGCTATGCTGGAAATGTGACAAAAAACCGAGGTACAAATTATCATCTCCTCTGATCGATTCATGTTATGTTTGTATTATAAGTTAAATCATTTAGGGAGAGGTAGAGCTAGTAGGGTAAGTAAACATAATGTTTTCTTTATGCCTCAAACTTCTCCACAAATTCAGATAGTAATATGAAATCAGTGTTAGGGTTGTTTGATCCTAGAAAAACCCTGCCCAACTCTAGGACATGGACTATAAACTAACATTCATGATTAACAGTCTCCACTAACCTGATAGACTTCATGCCTCAACTGCTAGTATTACATAAAGAACGGAATCTCCTTCCGCATTAAAGCCAGGTTCCTATCGATCGGAATCAGAAAGTAATTAAAAGTGGTTGCATGACCGGTAATTTCCTATTGTTTGAAATTTCAGTGTCTCTGTGTTCCATAAGTCGATTATATAAGCAATCGTCGACCAGTTCCGCCCCTTGTTAGCAAATATTATTACTAAAGACATTTTTATTCAATAATAACAGTTAACGAATGGAACAGTTTCATATAAATATGACGGGAAAAATCCTCTAATGAGGTCGTAAACTTAAAATTTATTTTTGAGATGTTGAGAGCCAAGCATCAAGGAAAGTATATTGAAATATTGTTTAAGCTGCTATATTCGTAAGTGGTTAGCTTTAAAGCCTAATGAGGAGAAAAATCTAGGATTCCTTAGCATGTTCTTGAGAAGTGTATTACATCTGCAGTCGTTTATACGCACAATTACACGGTGACATGGTAAACGTCCTTTACAAGAAGTGTCTTTGTCTATGTTTATCAGAGAATCAGGAAGCTTCCTTAGCTTAGGCGAGAAAAGAAAATTTCTCTAAACATTAGGACCTTTCTTTCTTGTGGCTGAGAAAATTTAAATAGTATTAATTCTGGAACCCACCTTAGCATAGGGTCTGAAAAAAATCAGTAACTTGCCGACCATATTTCCGCCGTACTCGATTACTAAAAAATATGAGGGAAATATAACATTTGTTTTATCCAAAAATTTTTACGACCAAACTTTTCCCCAATTCACGCAAATAAAAGTGTTTTCGTTTATTTTATTTTTTCATCAAGTATAAAGTACATTTACCCCAAATAAAGTACAATATCTTATTATTAAGTACGGCACAACCATAATCACCAACACTTGACACAGCGATAGCTACGCCTATAAAAAGAACATAGTGCAACCTATCCTGCCTTAAACTGCCTATTCCAAAATAAACAATAAACAAAAACGTTCAATAACAATACAAGCTATATAAGAATGAATGTCTATATTTCTAAGGAAATTTAATAGGTCTTAGACACTCGAGAAATTCTAGGAACAATTATTATCATTAGTTCGTCTATTTATAAACCGCTAGAGACTATTATTAATCTTAAGTACGCGGTTAATCTGCTAGATACACGCAGTATTTAAGTTTCAATTGAAGACAGAAAATGTATTTGTTTTCCTTTAGCCACATGTGAATCTATATGTTAGTGAGGTTTGCACATATCGTGCTATCATATTAACTATACTAATAATCTGTGGTAACAGAACAAGTATAAAATATATTGGTACGTATTTTTCTAGGTCTTAGTCAAATTGGGGAATTTGACTGATTTTATTTAACTACCATAACTTTATTATTTTTATAATTAATGTATAAAAACAAAGTAATTTGTAATAAGTTACAATTATAATAACTATAAAGGAGGAAAATGCTCATGTTTATACAACACAAACCCATAGTTTAGATAAAATATTAAATATAATTATTTGTTTCGGTTAATAAAACTAAATTACTGTAGTCAACTTATAATGTGAACTTAAGTGAACTTAAGTGAAATGTTTAAGGTAATGAACACTGTATCAGTGTGTTCTGCGTACTCCTAATCCCGCGGGAAGAGGACCGGAACTTTACTTACTTTCCTAATCCATAAACGTTATAAAATTGAAAGTGAATGAGAATAAGACGTAATAATAGGAATGTCTATCTTTTTTACAATTTTGACTGTCTGTTTTTCTGTGTGCTTGAGATTGTATCAAATCCAACATTTAGTCTTAATTTCTTAGAAATCCATCTCGTCAATTGTTACTTCAGTTATTGTGTTAAAATTCTTTAAACGCACGTTAAACCGCTAGAAACAACACATCGAAGGTCCCACTTTGATATATATGTATAATACAAATAAACTACAAATAACATAAACTTATTTATTAACATGGACATAGGCAAAACCGCTAAACATTTTTCGACGAATTCGCATAATTATTTGGCATCACGCCATATTACAAATGGTTTTTACATATGTTAACCTACTCAAACCTGTTAGTAATAAAAACTTTTTAGAATCAAAATATAACAGGATAATACATACATTTAAAATGAAAGTAACGCTGACGAAGCAAAACGATGTCACAGGAAGCTCTTTCAATATTACAATAGTTCCTACATTTTGCTTGGTAATGGTACCACTTGCGTCATATGCTGGTGCAACAATGAGATGTTTAGATATATAGTAGAATATATACTAACATAATGTCTGGAAGCTTGACTCAGTTACGTGTTATTAAAAGTAAATAGTTGGCCTAGTTTTGGTGATTAGGTAAATTAGTCAAATATAGTGAATTAAAAACGCTTATACCCTTTCTACACTCATAGCCCCGCACTAGGATTTTGTTCTGTGTCTCGGGTGCCATGGACACACAAAGACGAATACAAACACCCAGACCCAGGACAGAAATCTAAATTCATCATTCAGATATCTGTCTGGCCGGGAATCGAACCTGGAACCCATTGCGCATCAGACCGGTATGGTGACCGCTCAGACACGCGCGTCGTCAATTGTGTGAGAAATAGATATATATGTACATTGTGTTTATCTGTAAAAAATAAAAGAAAATAAGTAGATAATAACAACTCTATATTTTTTGTCTACCTGTTTGAAATCGGACTAACATTTAGTGCTGTTTCTTCAAAATCTATCGACTATATTAAAAGTGAGAACTTCAATTTAAAGTTATATGATATTTTATTCAAACGCGGATAAAATCGGGGCGTACATCTTGTCTATTATATTATTGAACTGACCCGTAAACATAACAAACACCGTAATATTATTATAAGCAATGTAAATTGTAGAGCACGAGTATCCGGGGATTGCATTAGCAACGGGTTAGTGGCTAACCCAATGTTTTCAAACTGATAACAGTAAGGATGAACGGCTTAACACAGAGGTTCCCAAAGTGTGCTCCGCGGCGCCCTGGTGCACCGTAGAAAGTAAAGAGTGTGAGTGACATTGATTTTGACTGAGAAGTTCTTCTACTTATTGTTTAAAAAAAGACAAAGTTAATTTTAAATTGCCAAGAAATTAAATAAATAAATAAAGTTGTTTTAATTTTTTGTGCCTACTACCTTACTGATATAACTGTATTGTAGATACCTACTTTTTTTAACTGTAGGTATCTAGATCGAGTAGTACCTAGGGTAGTGCGCCGTAAAAAAATACAATAAGGAACTTCGTTTCAAAAATTGTAAGAGCGCTGACAGCTGTAAAAATTTGGGAAACTCTGGCTTAACATGTCTTCTTAAGCACGGAAGCGCGCTTGAAATTTGATGATTGATGCCCACCCATCCAACTCCCGACCACACCCGTTGATTAATTATATAGATGGCTAACGAGCTCTATGATGCAGACATATTTACGCTTCTCCATAAACACGCCTTCCTTACTGTTTTCCCTTACAGACCCTTTGAAACAATACCTAGGTTAAACCGCTTAGCAATGTTATCCTCAATCATGTGACACTGCCTTTGTTTCGCTACTTTCTGATGTAAGTCAATGAATAGTGTGAACACTGAATGAATTCATCGTGACCTGACTATCTTAGTGGGTGAGTAACGGGTAAGTTCTGCAGAAACTCCAAACGCTGCATAATGCAGTGTTTGGAGTTTCTGCAATTCATTCATTGCAAGAAAGTACTAAAGGACGCGTGTAGGGATTTTTTATCGCGAAACCCTGGAAATATTCATTCATGTACTATTTGCAGTCCAGTTTTAAACTTGTCTTAACGTTTTTAAGTTGAAAAGTAAACATTCAGTTTCTGAAGTAGGAAGAATTGAAAAGAATCGATTGAAGAACAATGAAAATAAAATAAAAGAAGTAAAAGTTTATTCGTATTCACGAATAAAAAATAATTTTGTAATTATGGCAATGAAGTATAGGTAAATTGCCATCTCTATGGAATAATCTAGGATTATAAGAACACAATTTTTAATTATTACTATATCAAAAGATTTAATAAAAAAAATTCAAAAATACATAATCAAATCAAATGATTGATCGAGTCTTTGTTTACGTTGCCCTAAATTCTTTGTAATCTGACACCCTTATCAATAATACAATATATAAATTGACTCCGATTAATAGCGATCAAAAAACTATCAATTTTACTTAATTTGAATTAATTTAAAGACATTATAGGAATTATATATTTTATTATGTACGTCATACAAATATGTTAAAAACAAAAGCTACTAACACCTAAGAGATAAACAAATTCCTACGTAGGAATTGCACAATCCTAACTCAGAAACGTGCAAAGGCAATTCCCAAGAAAGCTTGACGTCAGAACCATCGTAAATATAATATGAATATAAATCGCATGGTACCAATCACGAATAAATTGAAACCATGTCAAGAAAATGAGATACACATCTGTTGAGATGTAAATCAGATATCTTGAAAGGCACTTCTCAATTCTACGTCATAACATTTTAATCGTCCATATATTATTATCGGTACTTTTCAATTTTGCGGCACAAGTTTCAATGTCGACCAATGCCAAGTGCATTGTGGTTGGTGTCATTTCCGTGCTATGCACGCCTTCACCACAGGTGACAATTTATTTTCGACATATAAAAAATTGGAAACAATGAAAAAACTGTCTATTACTGCCATATTAAAATATTTAATGGCGCGCAATGAACAAATCGTCTCCACCTCAAATAATTAAAAAACAAGACAAATGAAAAAGATAGCGTATTAACTTAAGTGTACCGTACAATATTATTGAAGAATTATCGATCCATATAGATTTGAAGCCTTAAATTTTAGAGTTATGTACTTTCTTTATTTATGATTCAGGTATCGTCACGTTTGCTTTAGCAATTCTTTATTTAAATAGTAGATTTATTAGGAGGTTTATCTGAGTAGGTAGAACATTAATTTGGATCTAAATATAGTTGTTTCTAAGCGATTACAGTAAGGGGCTTAAGTCTAACGGTTGTTCTCGCACGCGTGTCTTGTGTGATCGTGACACGTGATTCCGTCACAGATTATGTAATAGAGCAATGGGCATCTTGTCTACATTTTAAAGTAGTAGCTTTGATATGTCTTAATTTCATATTACTTATATTTATGTAAATATATTCATTTCATAGTATAATAAGGAAGAAAATAACAGGTTCTATCCTATTCCCGTGAGAGTTTCGGGATGTAAAGTATATACTTTTATAGATTTCTATGAAGTTTGGTTATATGTTAAGTCCATTGATTACTATTAAAATTTTACAAAAGTATATTGCATGGTATGGTGTGTGTACTTATGTTAGAAGTTATTTTTCTTTGGAGTAATAACATAAAAACCTTTTTAAAAAAAATATTTTTCGCCTTATTCTACCATTGTAGAAAAAAACGACACTAACAATAGAAAAAAGGTATTCAATACATTAAAAGTTTTATTAAAACGCATATCTAGTTAAATAAAATTTATTTAAATATTACAAAAACGAAAATGTTGACTGTATCTAACTTCAGGGTGTCACTTTTTCGTGACGGTGCGCCAGCGTCGGTAAAATTTACTCTCATCTTTTTCCCTAGCGCGCCAAAAGAAGTATAACTTCAACAAAAACAATGGTTTGTTTTGAGGAAATGTAATAAACTTGTACTAACTCACTGCTTTTAACATATTTTAATGTTATTGCATGTAAAACAATAATTTCTATGAACGGATTCTTCAGTGAGGTTTACATCACAAATGACCATTGACGTAAGACAAGTGTATGTAATAACAATATGTCGTTACACCACACACGTACATAAAATTATTATGTATTAAATCCATACTATGTAATCTCTAGCTTTATATTTCAGAACAATATTTCCACTCTATAGTCAACTTAAAGAAAATTAATTAATTTAATTTAATTTAAGTCAAGTAAAAATAACATTCAAATTACTTATGATTTTGGTATAAAAACGTACGAAACGGACAAACTTATTTTATAGTACAGAGAACTAGCCAAACATTTGTAATAACTTAATTAAGACGTCAAATATTTGCGTAAAACTCTTATATCCGAAATAAATACAAACCGTAAAACATAATAAAATTTTGGTATGATTTGGACTTTTAGAGTATTCAGTCATATAATTTTAAGACCGAAACTCT